>JBAMBJ010003354.1:0-10025 GCA_037043495.1 Drosophila recens | reverse complement strand
CCAGCCAGGCCTTTGAGGCGATTAAAAAGATTGGGTTTCGCCAAAACAATTGGCCAACTCCCTCAGGCGCCCTCATAACTATCTGAGCTCATCGTAAATCCTTTGCGTTTAGCAACAGGTTAGGTCTTCTTTTTAATATATTAATTGTGTTGGTTATGTCACTAATTTGAATGTACGGATTCCACACTTGTCTAATAAACTTTGTTATTGTTATTGTTTCAAAAAAACTCAGTTGACATGATATTAATAAATAAAAAAAATTGTGCTCTAAATTTTCATGTTTTGACCAACACAAACTTTTGGAACGACCCTCGGTGCGGCAAATGTAGTTGGAAGTCAGTGCGAGTTCAGGCCATGCCAAATGTAAATACAAGTTTAATGGCCAACACGCAGTCAAGCGGCCAAGTAGACGTGGCTAAAAAGGCAAACGAGGAGTCAAGAGGGAATTTCTATAGAAATTCGCATAAAATGCTTGATAAATTTTCATTGTTATGTTGATGGATATTCCAGGCGATATAATTGGTCTGGATCAATGATTGATATGCTTTGGCAGGATATTAACTTGGCTTTTTGGCTTAACAAAATTGTCACGCCCCAGACAGATGTCTGGTTATCATAATGATAAAAGGTAATCATGATAATGATATCAGATCGATTCATCACTTGTGTACAACATGGCGTATGCTTAATATTAATAAAGCACTATATAAATAAGTAAAAAGGCGAAGCAATTTGTTTAAGTTTACTTAGGTCTTAGCTGGCATTTTCTTTTACCTTTTGCTGAGTGCTCCTTTTGCCGTGTCCTTTGCCTTAAATATTTAGGTCTTTGAAGTACGAAGAGCATTTTTGGGGCGCCTGAAATTTAATACGTTTGTTACCTGAACGCATGACATGCTAAAATTGCTTTTACCTTTTGTTGTTTGAGGCTTTATTGTTATGGCAAATAATAAATTGATTGTGTTAGTTGTATGCCCCTATTTCATATTTGATATTCGGTATTCAGTATTCAGTATTTGGTGTCCTTATCGTTGTCCTGCGCTTCGCTGGATTTTTATTGCCATTATTGGCAGCTTAATTGAGGGCGGCAATTCGCAGACAGCCTCGGGACTATTTGAAATGAAGACAAACATCGTTTTGTGCCCTTTGTTTTCGTTGTTGCCTTTGTTGTCTCGTCTTCAATGAAAACAGCGACATTTTCTCATAATTGGTTAAAGCGAATGACATTTTAAGCGGGAGTATTTAACTCTTGAATATAGATACGACCCGATTAAGAGTTCAGTGAACTTAGAGGCGACACCTTAGACCAATTATCTGATGAAGTTAATGAAAAACTTAATTCAATTCAAGGGAATAGCTTAAGAAATAGTTTCTCGTACCTGGAATGAACTCGCATCAAATAAAGTAAAAGCTAAAACCTTGCTACTCAAACATATGAACATAGACCTCAATGTCGTTTTATTTGTTTTGTTGTGCAACTCTTTTGGGAGATGAAAACCAATTAATTTGCCACCCACCACCCACTACCACCCACAGGTCAAGGACATTACAAGGAACATCCGCAAGGCCGTTGTGGCCACAACATTGGCCGAGCTGCGCCTCAAAATATCCGCGAAGTTTCAACGTCCTCAGCCGACGGTTCATTTGGACTGCGATGGCACCGAAATTGATGATGAGGAATACTTTTCCACACTGGAGCCAAATGCCGAGCTGATAGCCGTGTTTCCCGGCGAACAATGGCGGGATGTAAGTAAAAAAAAAATAAAGCAAAAAAAAAAATAAAAAGAAAATAAAAAAATTATTATTTTTTATTTACTGAGATTCCGAAGTTATATATTAATTTAAAACTGTTATTTTTATACATAACTTATTTAATTTATGTTAATTTAATTATTACATAATTGTTGATTTAATCTAATATCTGTCAGTGTCTTTTAAGCATTTTTTTAATATTGTTTTTCCTCTTTTACAGCCCAGCGATTATAATGCGAATATGCGTCGCACTTCGTTGGATGCGCAGCGTCTGCGTAAATTGGTTGGAAAACTGCAACAGAATCTGCTGAACGACGCAGATTTGGATAAATTATCGAATATGGATCCCAATTCGCTGGCCGATATCACAGGACGTGAGCTAAAGGACAGTGATTACTGTGTCCAGAGCGAAACGGCACGACGATCCACGGAGTTGTCCTGTTAGAGGACATTTTAGCACTTGGAATATTTGTTTGTGTCCCTTAATTTCCGAATCACCTAGAAAAGAAAAACCTACCTAATAGTCGTACTTACAGTGATGGAACAGATAATAGAAACGAGAGTAGTTTTATTGAAAGTAATGAATATAAATAAATGAATACAGAAAACAAATAATGAAACTTTAAAAACTATAATCGATTCTATTATTTTTTCCATCACCGTTTATGAAATATACTTAGCACAGTGAAACGTCGCTTATGATAGATTTGTAAGGCATTTGTAAGAGTTTTGTATGACAAGCTGAAACTGACAAGAGAATGCAGTTTTCGGGTATTTTTGGAGCATGTTTTGATAGCAACTAACGAACGCGACAATTTATAGAAATATAAATACACAAATATATTTATTACATACGTGTATTTCTCTGTATTCTAGTTGTAGAGCACCTTTAAGATATCATAATCTTTAGCAACCTAAATCGTATTTTTTGAAGCTTAACTTGCAACCAGAATTTATAAAAAGTGAAAATAGTGAAAAAACACTCCTCAAATAATAAGTAGATAAAACCAATGTCTGTTCATAGAGTCACTAACTGTTCCTAGACCAATATGCCATATGAGGACCATAGTCCAACCTAGTACTCCAAAGTCTACCTTAGCCAAAAGACTATAAAACAATTACATATAATACCAAATAACCAAGAATTAAATAAATCTGTAAAATATCTTTAAAATGAATGTTGTAAAATTCTGATTTATTTTTATTATCGATAAATGCATGTAAATTGATCACAGATAATTTTGGTTAATAGGGAGCAAATCGTAAATCAATTAAATAAAATATAAATAAATTGAAGTGTTAATTGCAAAATGTATAAAATATAAAAAATCAAATATATTTAATGAATGTGCCACATAATTGTTTAACAAACTCATGTACGTATTTATGCATGTGAATAAAATTTAATGCACTTTGTTTAGCAATTAAGTATGAATAGAATGCAAAATGAATTAAATAAAAAACTCATTCGATGCAAATCTGAATACAATTTACGATTACAATGCAAGTTCTTATTTTCTATTGTGTGCACATTTGACAAACAAACAACAAATTGAAATTACCACACAAATCGATTGAATTGAAATTGGTAACTCGACATAAGAGATAAACGAACGTACGAAAACTTTTTGCATTGTCTGTGAGTTCAACAATAAATTGAGATTAAATGTCTGCTAGATGTGTTTCTATTTTTATTGTTGTTGTTGTTTTATTGATGACGGGCAAACAAAATGCATTTAGAAATCAATGTCAAGTTTGGGGAACGTTAAATGGGAAGAAGTGAGGTAAGTATATTATAAAAAAAATATACTAGGGTGCTACAGAAATCGCTTTTGCTTGAATTTCACTTAAATTTGCATGAAGTTTAAGTGAAATTCAAGCGAAAGCGATTTCTGTGGCACCCCCGATAAACAGGTTTTAACAAAGGAATACAAAAAATATAAAAATATAATACAAATATTATTAGATAAATTAAAAAAAATGAATAAAAAATAGTTCATAGTTTGAAATGTATAAAAATAAAGTAAAAACACCTCAAGTTCTTTTTTATTTTTTTTTATTTTTATATTAAAAAATTTAAATAATTTTAAAATATTTATAATACAAATTTGATATTGAGACTTAAAAAAAAAAAATGTTCTTCAATAATCACAGTTTATTTTCCTAATATTACAAAACTAATAAAAAATTTGTTTTTTAATTTTTAAAATAAAAATTAAATATTTATCTAAATATTTTTTTTAGGATTTTTTAAACTCGTTTCTTTTAAGCGCAACGCCTAATTATAATAAGTACTTACTTTATTTTTTTTTGTATCCTGTTTTCTGTTCTCTTCATAATTTTTTCGCATTTAGGAATTTCCAGAATTTAATTAGAAATTCAGCGCACTATAAATCAATGTCAGACTATTATGCTGCCATTATGCATAGTTTGTTGGTTGTTCCTCAAAACTTTCGATTTCCTTATGCAAAGTGTTCAAGGATTTGCCGACTGGCAAGGCGAATAAGATATAACAGCTGCTGTTGGTAAATTTACATATTTGTTTTGAGAAATTCGAGCAACTTTTGAATAAACAAAAGTTATGCCTAAAGAGAGAGGATGATAGTTGGAATTTTGCATTTAACCTGGCTTAGAATCTGTTTATGGTTCGTTGGAGAACGCATTGTGGTCCAGTTAATTGCAACTGTTGGTCATCTGATGGATTTGGACTTGGATTTGGTTTATTCCAGCTAATGCGTTTACAAAATGTCAAGGATCATTGGAGACTGAATCAAATGATAATTATACGCTCTTTTGTCCAATTTATTTGCTGACTAGCATTCTCGATGCACTAATTTAGTTTCTACTGTTCAGTTAGTTGTCTTCCTGTTCAGCTGTCCAGCTTTAGGTGCTATTTTAATTATGCAAAGTGCCTGATACAGCATGAATGCACATGCACGAACTTGCACAGCATTGCAAACAGGCAGCTGAGTGCAAGTTGAATGCTTTTTGAGCCAGACTCGATTGACATTGGGCTTATTAGTTGTTTGCCAAACTCAGTCCATTTAATGGACATTGTCCAGTTGCTCTCCGAATACGAGTATACTTTTATTTCACATAATATCGACGTTGAAAACATGAAAAATTCAACTATTTTGTTAAAGTTGCTCCTTGTGAAGGAAGCACATTTCACGGCAAAGTCACAAAGTGGCCTTAGGGCCTTTGTGTATGCAGCATAAAACAAAATAAAAGCAGAAATAAAACTACATATATTTGCCATGTGAAAACTGCAAACAGAATGCCCTGGGATAACGCGGAGTTTGATAAATGGCCAACTGATAAAACTACCGAAAAATGTATATCTATTTTCCATTTAAATCTAAAAAAATATATATTTAATCATACATTTAAATTTCCAAAATTATTTGCATTTTGTTTAATTGTGGAGTACTTCAAATCTCAAAGAATTTAATTTAATTCATTGGGATTTTTCAGTCAATAAAGAAATAAAAATACAATTATATTATGTAAATTTGTTTTGTAAATTGAGTTAAGTATGGTTTAATCACTGTAAATAAAGTTACAAATTCAATTGCTGCATTCAATGAATAATTAAATTTAGATAACGGAATAAAAAGAATAACACAAGATTCAAAAACTGTATTAAATTGATATTGTAATTTATATGCTTTCAATAATTTTGTGAAAGTAATTAATTGGTAATTAGTTCTGTAGCAAAAAAATAAATTTGCATTTACATTTTAGTTGGTGTTATTTATAAATAGAATCTTTTAATTACTATTTCATTTAAGTTCTTTTTATAATTTCCTGATGATTCAACCGACCGCAAATATTCAGATACTACGAGTATTTAAATAAATATGTGAAAATCAACCGTCAAACTGTCCGACACTCTTATCTTAACGCTTGACCCGAGCCCCTATAAGTATGCAACACAAATATGTGACAAATTTTCACACACTCACATTTACGTGTATGTGTGAATTTATACATGTTGTGTAGTGCAAAAAAGGACAACGAATTTGAATTTATATGCATATTGAAAACATTGAAATATTTGTTCGTGTGTTGAGCTGAATCGGAAAAAGGTAAAATATCAGGGCGTGAGTGATAAATACACATACATACATATATACGTGACGCTCTACGCACACAACACACATACAGCAACAGTGACTCAAAGCATATTTCAAGCAGCACTGAGAAAAACTGTAAATCATTTAAAATTACTAAACTTATAGAGATATAAAAATGATAAAAGCCCAATTAAAATTTGTTATATATTTTTTAAATATATTTTTAAATAAATATACATATAAAATAATGTCACAGCTTATTTTAAGAAATCTGTTAGTTGAAATAAGCAGTTTACTGGCGGAAATCAGCTGTAATCCTGTGTTTTTTTTTACGTATTAATTTGAATATTTTAACAAATAAAAAAATTATCATTATAATGTTGCAGCTAAAATAAGCTGTGTCATTATTTATAGCTGCTATAGTTGATTAAACATTTTTGCATATACTGGCTGAAAACAAGTGTGAGTCACTGTTTTTTTATGTATTAATTTGTTAAATAATAAATAAAATAATTACAGAAATAAAAAAATTATCATTATTTTTTTTTTTTTTTTTTATTTTATTTTAAGCAAACATTGCTGCCAAAAGTTTAAAACAAATACAATATAGAATAGATATTACAATAATATAAGAATTTAAAAAGAACAGAAAGCCTAAATGAACTTACAAGTTTAGTCTAATAACGTCACCGACACGATGGGGGAGTTTTATTTGCCAGTCCGGCGAGCTATGCCCCTATTCACAGCCAAGGTCTGTCAGTGGCGTTATTAGAGCCTAATTCTGGATAGGAAAAGTGAAGAATTAAAGATAGAATTAATAAATAAGACTTAATTTAAACTTAAAATTAAATGGAGAGTAAGGATGAAAAATGCAACCCGATGGGGGAAGTTTATTAGCCGGTCCGGCAAGCTATGCCCCTGTTCACAGCTAGGGTTGGTTGCAAATTTCATAGGAAATAGAAAGTAGAAGAATATAGAAGGTCAAGTGAAAAGACAGAAGTTGTAAGATCAACAGAACAAAGAAGAATATGAATAAGAGTAGAATAGACAGAATTGAGGTGTAAGACACGAAGTTAGAGGTGGCCAGAGATGGACCGTAGGTGACAGAGAATACAAATTTTTATAGAAGACAGAGTGTGTTCCAAAGAGAACACACGAAAGAGAGAATTATAACACGTGCATAAAACACGAAAAGGATTGTGCAAAGCATAATCAGTGGTGCAAATAGGAAGAGATAACGGAAGAAAGTTTCTAGTTGGTCTACAAGGAATAGAGAAGTTAAGACGACTTAAAAGAAAAGAAGAATCAATGTTACCATTAATAAGATTATGTATAAATAATACACTAAGCATTTTTCTACGATCAGATAGTGAAGGAAGGTTTATAAGTAAAAGTCTACTGGAATAAGAAGGTAGGCGAAGATTGGGATCCCAATTTAAACTACGTAGAGCAAAGAGAAGAAATTGCTTCTGGATCGACTCAATACGGACCTCGTTGTTCCTATATTGAGGGGACCAAATACATGAGCAATATTCTAGAATAGGACGTACAAGGGATACATAAAGGAGTTTGGTAGTGAAAGGATCGTTAAATTCTTTCGACCAACGCTTTATGAATCCAAGCACGCCCTTGGCTACGTTAATGATAGAGGAAATATGAAGATTAAAGTTTAGTTTAGAATCGAATAGAACACCCAGATCTTTAACGGTGTATATACGTTGTAATGGAACATTATCAATCGTATAAGAACCAAGAAAGGGTTTTAAGCGACTAAAAGACATGAACATACACTTAGAACAGTTTAGAGGAAGTTGATTAGCCAAGCACCAAAGTTGCATAGAATTTAGATCATTTTGAAGTAGATCAAGCTGAGCAGGATCGTTAAAAGACAGGATAAGTTTTACATCGTCCGCATACATTAGTATGCGAGAGTTTAATAAAATAGACGGAAGGTCGTTAATAAAAAGTGTAAAGAATAAGGGCCCCAGGTGACTACCTTGAGGAACACCAGAAGTTACAGAAACAGGTTTAGATATGGTAGATCTGAGTAGAACTTTCTGTGTTCTATTCTTTAAATAAGAAGAGATCCAGAAAAGTAAAGGAGAAGGAAATCCAATGCAACCAAGTTTAAAAAGTAAAAGATCATGATTCACTGAGTCAAATGCTTTACTGAAATCAGTATAAATGACATCAGTTTGCATTTTCCTCTGGAATGCATCATTAATAAGGCATGAAAATTCCAACAAGTTGGTCGTAGTAGACCGACTCTTGATAAATCCATGTTGAAAGGGGAGATGACAGATTTACAGAGGTGTTGCAAATTTGCTGAGATAATTTTCTCAAAAAGCTTTGGAATAGCCGACAACTTTGCAATACCTCTGTAATTAGATACATCAGACTTACCACCTTTTTTGTGCAAGGGTATAATAAAAGATTCTTTCCAAACAGATGGAAATACCCCGGTGGTAATTGAAAGATTAAAGAGCTTAAGTAAAGGATAAAGTAAAGAAGAACTGCATTCTCTCAATACACAACTTGGGATATTATCAGGTCCAGGGGAGTAGGAAACTTTAATAGACCTAATAGCTGATAATAAGGAAGATTCGGAGATGAGGGGAGCAAAAATAATCGAAGATGAACTAATGTTATAGGGATATGAAGAATTAGTGGAAAGAATAGGGGAATAGGTGGATTGAAAAAATATAATGTTACAGTTTATTCTGTCAGCTGAAATAAGCTGTGTCATTATTTATAGCTACTATAATTGATTAAACATTTTATCATGCACTGGCTGAAAACAGCTGTGAGCCACTGTAAATGTAAGGTAATGGTCAGTTATCGCTATCGACCTTGTCTGGGGTCGAATTCGAAAAGGGGAATTTGTGTTTTTTGTTTTTGCTATATATTTTTAGCTAACCATCTCATTTCCTATGCAGCTCCTTTTTTTATGCCCTCTTTTTTATTATTACTGTTGTTGTTGTTGTTGTTGTCGAAAAGGGAAAAGTTCGAACGTGCAACGGCTGCCAACTGACATCGGGGCATGTGGCAACTGTGGCAACTGTCGGTCGGCCAACTGTCGGTCTGCATTAACAACTATGCGAGTGAGATTTATGCATGCAAAAGTTATGCGCTTCTTAGCAGCATCTTTTGCCGTTAGCTGCTTATGCGACCACGCCTCTTACGCCCCTCCGTCCGTCTGTGTGTGGATTTTGTTGCTCACCTGAGCCTCAGCTGATTTTGTCCTTGACAAGTGCCGCTAAAAACGCTGCAGTTGCAGTTGCAGTTGCCATTGTTGCCACCAACTGAATCAGGGGTATTAAAAATTTATTGAATTTATTTTGTGTGTGTAGGTGTGTGTAGGTGTGTGTAGGTGTGTGTAGATGTGTGTAGGTGTGTCTGTTGCCAATCTAAGTTGTCGTTGTCGTTGTTGTGCAAAATGCGCATTGAGTTGCACTTAAGCTTACGCTGTCAGAGTAGCCACAGGTGCGGATGCGGATGCGCTGTGTAGGCGTGGGCGTTGGTGTGGGCGTGACTAATGCGTCTACCTACACAGGAAAAAATACGGGCTGAAATCAATCCGTGTGTATTCAGAAGTTCGGTAATCCCAGATTTGCTTAAGCCAAATAAAAAATAATCAATTCATGACGATTTTTAAATTCCTTCTCCGCAAATATTATATAAATATATAAATATATAAATATAAACTTGAATTTTCGAATGATTTTTTTCCAGTGTATATATATTTAGACATCAAGAAACCACACAGAACACAACACGGCTCTGGCACAACAATCAAGAAAAGTCAATCACCATAGCGTCGAATGAGAATCAAAGATCGTAATGTCACGAATACATGCACAAATGTCTGTGTGTAGGTATATGAATATATGTGAATGTCTGCTAAGATTAAAGTCACTTTTAAGTACATAAAAGTATAAAAGAATGAAGTATATAAAAGTATAAAAGAATGAAATTAAATACATTCTCCATTAGCTGCTTTTTTGGGGATTACTTTTGGTGTATCTATTTTCTTCTTAAGTCTACTTTTATCTTCGTTGAACTATTTTGTTCTAACTTTTGTTGAACTAGAAAATCTTCTTAAAGATTTTAAGAAATTTTTATAAATGGTAAACTTTATAGTAATATTAATTTAAGAAGTCGTCTCATATTGTTTGAACTTTATGGTAATTTTAATTTTAA
>JBAMBJ010003351.1:0-33547 GCA_037043495.1 Drosophila recens | reverse complement strand
CTAAAAAGTTCAAAGAATATGAGATGACTTCTAAAAAAACTATTACTACAACTTTTACTATTTATAAAAATTTCCTAAAAAAGCAGCTAATGGAGAATGTATTTAATTTCATTCTTTTATACTTTTATATACTTAAAAGTGGCTTTAATCTTAGCAGACATTCACATATATTCATACACCTACACACAGGCATTTGTGAATGTATTCGTGACATTACGATCTTTGATTCTTATTCGATGCTGTGGTGATTGACTTTTCTTGATTGCTGTGCCAGAGCTGTGTTGTGTTCTGTGTGGTTTCTTGATGTCTAAATATATATACACTGGAAAAAAAATCATTTGAAAATTTAAGTTTATATTTATATATTTATATTTCTACATTATTTGAGAAGAAGGAATTAAAAAAACGTCATGAATTGAATATTTTGTACTGAGCTTAAGCAAAGCCGGGATTACCGAACTTCTGACACCGCACGGATTGATTTCAGCCCGTATTTTTTCCTGTGCAGGTAGACGCATTAGCCACGCCCACACCAACGCCCACGCCTACACAGCGCATCCGCACCTGTGGCTACTCTGACAGCGTAAGCTTAAGTGCAACTCAATGCGCATTTTGCACAACAACGACAACGACAACTTAGACTGGCAACAGACACACCTACACACACCTACACCTACACACAGACACACATGAAAATAAATTCAATAAATTTTTAATACCCCTGATTCAGTTGGTGGCAACCAACAATGGCAACTGCAACTGCAACTGCAGCGTTTTTAGCGACACTTGTCAAGGACAAAATCAGCTCAGGCTCAGGTGAGCAACAAAATCCCCGTACAGACGGACGGAGGGGCGCAAGAGGCGTGGTCGCATAAGCAGCTAACGGCAAAAGATGCTGCTAAGAAGCGCATAACTTTTGCATGCATAAATCTCACTCGCATAGTTGTTAATGCAGACCGACAGTTGGCAGACCGACAGTTGCCACAGTTGCCACATTGCCACAGTTGCCACAGTTGCCCCGTTGTCAGTTGGCAGCCGCTGCACGTTCGAACTTTTCCCTTTCCAACAACAACAGCAACAGTAATAATAAAAAAGAGGGCATAAAAAAAGGAGTTGCATAGGAAATGAGCTGGTTAGCTAAAAATATCAAGCAAAAACAAAAAACACAAATTCCCCTTTTCGAATTCGACCCCAGACAAGGTCGATAGCGATAACTGACCATTGCCTTGCATAGACAGTGGCTCACAGTTGTTTTCAGCCAGTGCATGATAAAATGTTTAATCAATTATAGCAGCTAAAAATAATGACACAGCTTATTTCAGCTGACAGAATAAACTGTGACATTATAATGATAATTTTTTTAATTATTTAAGAGTATTTATCAAATGAATCCATAACAAAAAACAGTGGTTCACAGATATTTTCAGCCAAAACCCAGCTTATTTCAGCTAACAGATTTGTGACATTATTTTGATTATTTATTTATTTCTTAATTTATTTGAAAATATTAAAAAAATTAAAAACATTAATTTTAATTGGTATTTATTTATTTTTACTTCAAAATTGTTATAACATGCTTTTTTGTCATTTTTGTATCTTTATAAGTTTGGTAATTTTAACTGATTTACAGTTTTTCTCAGTGCTGCTTAAAATATGCTTTGAGTCACTGCACTATGGGGCGAAATCCGAAAAATCGACTATTTAGTCATTTTATCAAGGTATTAATTTTACTACTGTTTTGGTATTAACATCTTAAGAAAACTTCAAACTGTAAAGTTCTGTACCAAAAATGTTAAATAACAGAAAAATGTTAACCCTGACAGCTGTTAAAGTCAGCTGTTGCTTCCGAAAAGCACGTTCGTTAACAGTGCAACATTTTTGCAGCCTATTTTCAAATTGGTATTGCACAAAGGCTTATCATTTTTTTTACAATTTTTAAAATGGATACCAATTATACGGGTTTGTACTATGTGTTGGTTTTACTAGTATTCTGTATTTGTACGTGTTCTGTTTATATTTTGTTATATTAATTAATGCTTTGAAAGATAATTTCTTGGAAAGAAATATCAACTTTGCGAAGGAATTTAGCAATGATGCTTAACGAGGCTTAATGTAAGTCCAACTGTATGTCGTAGATCCATTCAATGTTATTTAAAGGCAATATGTCTCAATTTGAACAATTTGCGATAATCCGCGCAAATACATTTTTTAGGACGTAACCTCACAATTTTTCCATGCTGATTTGCTCGCTTGTCGTATGAGGTATTTGACCAGTTTTTGAGGTATTTATTATTAACTCGAAACAACTTCATATATTTTGATGCGGTTTTTTTTCTAGTGTTATGTATACCCCTAGAAATTTTTTGGAAAAAGAGGCGTGTCAAAATCCCAGCCCCAAATTTTTTTGTTTTTTAATTTTATGCTCACAACCATATATTAGACCACACAACTTTCTTTGTCTAACAATTAGTTTTTCTCTTTGTTGTTAAGAATAAACAAGCTCAAAGCTTGTTATTTGGAACAAAAATTATGAGCTTACTTGCTACCGATACCAAAAAAAATATAAAAAAAATTAAGGCCGGGGGTGGTGACACGCCCACTTTTCCAAAAACATTTCTGAAGGTGTACATAACATGAATAAAAAAACCGTATTCAAAAATTTAGCTTATTATAGAAGTTATTAATAAATATTCGATATTTCGGATTTCGCCCCATAGTGCACTGTTGCTGTGTGTGTGTTGTGTGCGTAGAGGCGTCACATATATATTCATGTATGTATATTTATCACTCACGCCCTGATATTTTACCTTTTTCCGATTCAGTTCAACACACGAACAAATATTTCAATGTTTTCAATATGCATATAAATTCAAATTCGTTGTCCTTTTTTGCACTACACAACATGTATAAATTCACACATACACGTAAATGTGAATGTGTTTAAGTTGAAAATTTGTCACATATTTGTGTTGCATACTTATAGGGGCTCGGGTCAAGCGTTAAGATAAGAGTGTCGGACAATTTGACGGTTGCTTTTCACATATTTATTTAAATAGTATCTGAATTGTTGCGGTCGATTGACTCTTCAGGAAATTATGAAATCTAAATCAAAAGAATCTATTTATAAATAACACCAACTAAAATGTGAACACAAATTTATTTTTTTGCTACGAACTAATTACCAATTAATTACTTTCACAAAATTATTGAAAGCATAAAAATTACAATATCAATTTAATACGGTTTTTGAATCTTGTGTTATTCTTTTTAATCCGTTATCTAAATTTAATTATTCATTGAATGCGCAATTGAATTTGTAACTTTATTTACAGTGATTAAACCAAAATTAACTCAATTTACAAAACAAATTTACATGATATAATTTGATCTTTATTGACTGAAGAATTCCAATGAATTAAATTTAAATGTTTGAGATTTGTTGTATTCCATAATTAAATAACATACAAATAATTTTTGGAAATTTAAATGCATGATTAAATATATTTTTTTTAGATTTAAATGGAAAATAGATATACATTTTTCCGGTTGCTTTATCAGTTGGCCATTTATCAAACTCCGCGTTATCCCAGGGCATTCTGTTTGCAGTTTTCACATGGCAAATATATGTAGTTTTATTTCTGCTTTTATTTTATTTTATGCTGCATACACAAAGGCCCTAAGGCCACTTTGTGACTTTGCCGTGAAATGTTTCTCCTTCAGAAGGAGCAACTTTAACAAAATAGTTAAATTTTTCATGTTTGCACCGTCGATATTATGTGAAATAAAAGGATACTCGTATTCGGAGAGCGACTGGACAATGTCCATTAAATGCACTGAGTTTGGCAAACAACTAATAAGCCCAATGTCAATCGAGTCTGGCTCAAAAAGCATTCAACTTGCACTTAGCTGCCTGTTTGCAATGCTGTGCAAGTTCGTGCATGTGCATTCATGCTGTATCAGGCACTTTGCATAATTAAAATAGCACCTAAAGCTGGACAACTGAACAGGAAGACAACTAACTGAACAGTAGAAACTAAATTAGTGCATCGAGAATGCTAGTCAGCAAATAAATTGGACAAAAGAGTGTATAATTATCATTTGATTCAGTCTCCAATGATCCTTGACATTTTGTAAATGCATTAGCTGGAATCAACCAAATCCAAATCCAAATCCATCAGATGACCATCAGATGCAATTAACTTGACCACAAAGCGTTCTCCAACGAACCATAAACAGATTCTGAGCCAGGTTAAATACAAAATTCCAACTATAATCCTTTCTTTTTAGGCATAACTTTTGTTTATTCAGCAGCTGTTATATCTTATTCGTCTTGCCAGTCGGCAAATCCTTGAGCACTTTGCATAAGGAAATTGAAAGTTTTGAGGAAGAACCAACAAACTATGCATAATGGCAGCATAATAGTCTGACTTGGATTTAGAGTGCGCTGAACTTCTAATTAAATTCTGGAAATTCTTAAATGCGAAGAACTATGAAGAGAACAGAAATCAGGATAAAAATAAAAATAATAAAAGTACTTATTAGAAAAGAAACGCTTAAAAGAAACGAATTTAAAAAATCCTAAATCCTAAAAAAATATTTAGTTAAATATTTAATTTTTATTGTGAAATTAAAAAAACAATTATATTATTAGTCAATTAATATTATGAAAATAAACTGTAATTATTAAAGAACAATTTTTAATTTTTTAATATAAAATTAAAAAAAAAATTTGAGTTATATTTACTTTACTTTTATACATTCCAAATTATGAATTATTTATTATTAATTTTTTAATTTGCTTTTTATTTTATTCCTTCTGAAAAAAAATTTATTTATATTTTTTGATTATTTTTAATTTTTATTGTGAAATTAAAAAAAACAATTATATTATTAGTCATGTAATATGTATAAAGAAAATAAACTGTGATTATTGAAGAACAAAGTCTCAATATTAATTTTGTATTTAAATATTTAAAAATTATTTTAATTTTGTAATATTAAAATAAAAACAAAAAGAATTTGAGTTATTTTTACTTTACTTTTATACATTCCTAATTAAGAATTATTTATTATTAAATTTTTATATTTTGCTTACTTTTGTTTATATTTTTTATTTTAATTTTATTCCTTCTGAAAAAACCTATTTATATTTTTTAAAATATACTTACCTCACTTCATCCCATTTAACGTTCCCCAAACTTGACATTGATTTCTAAATGCATTTTGTTTGCCCGTCATCAATAAAACAACAACAACAATAAAAATAGAAACACATCTAGCAGACATTTAATCTCAATTTATTGTTGAACTCACAGACAATGCAAAAAGTTTTCGTACGTTCGTTTATCTCTTATGTCGAGTTACCAATTTCAATTCAATCGATTTGTGTGGTAATTTCAATTTGTTGTTTGTTTGTAAAATGTGCACACAATAGAAAAAAAGAACTTGCATTGTAATCGTAAATTGTATTCAGATTTGCACCGAATGAGTTTTTTTATTTTATTCATTTTGCATTCTATTCATACTTAATTGCTAAACAAAGTGCATTAAATTTTATTCACATACATAAATACGTACATGAGTTTGTTAAACAATTATGTGGCACATCCATTAAATAAATATTTGTATTTTATATTTTATACATTTTGCAATTAACACTTTAATTTATTTATTTTTTATTTAATTGAATTACGATTTGCTCCCTATTAACCAAAATTATCTGTGATCAATTTACATGCTTTTATCGATAATAAAAATAAATCAAAATTTTACAACATTTATTTTTAAGATATTTTACATTGGTTATTTGGTATTACAATTGGTTTATAGTCTATTGGCTAAGGTAGACTTTGGAGTACTAGGTTGGACTATGGTCCTCATATGGCATATTGGTCTAGGAACAGTTAGTGACTCTATGAACAGACATTGGTTTCATCTACTTATTATTTGAGGAGTGTTTTTTTCACTATTTTCACTTTTTTATAAATTCTGGTTGCAAGTTAAGCTTCAAAAAATACGATTTAGGTTGCTAATAGTTATATAGTAATATCTTAAAGGTGCTCTACAACTAGAATACAGAGAAATACACATATGTAATAAATATATTTGTGTATTTATATTTCTATAAATTGTCGCGTTCATTATTTGCTATCAAAACATGCTCCAAAAATACCCGAAAACTGCATTCTCTTGTCAGTTTCAGCTTGTCATACAAAACTCTTACAAATGCCTTACAAATCTATCATAAGCGACGTTTCACTGTGCTAAGTATATCCGATAAACGGTGATGGTCAAAATAATAGAATCGATTATAGTTTTTTTTTATGTTTCATAATTTGTTTTCTATATTCATTACTTTCATTAAAACTACTCTCGTTTCTATTATCTGTTCCATCACTGTAAGTACGACTATTAGGTAGGTTTTTCTTTTCTAGATGATTCGGAAATAAAGGGACACATAAACAAGAATTCCAAGTGTTTAAATGTTCTCTAACAGGACAACTCCGTGGATCGTCGTGCCGTTTCGCTTTGGACACAGTAATCACTGTCCTTGAGCTCACGTCCTGTGATATCTGCCAGCGAATTGGGATCCATATTCGATAGCTTATCCAAATCTGCATCGTTAAGCAGATTCTGTTGCAGTTTTCCAACCAATTTACGCAGACGCTGAGCATCTAACGAAGTGCGACGCATATTCGCATTATAATCGCTGGGCTGTAAAAGACGAAAAAATATGTAAATAATAATCTTAAACGACACTTACAGACATTAGATTAAATCAACAATTATATGATAATTTAATTAAAATAAATTAAATTAATTATGTATAAAAATAAGAGTTTTAAAGTTAAATATAACTTCGGAATCTCAGTAAATTAATAATATAAATAATTTTTTTTTTTTTTTTACTTACATCCCGCCACTGTTCGCCGGGAAACACGGCAATCAATTCGGCATTTGGCTCCAGTGTGGAAAAGTATTCCTCATCATCAATTTCGGTGCCATCGCAGTCCAAATGAACCGTCGGCTGAGGACGTTGAAACTTCGCGGATATTTTGAGGCGCAGCTCGGCTAATGTTGTGGCCACAACGGCCTTGCGGATGTTCCTTGTAATGTCCTTGACCTGTGGGTGGTAGTGGGTGGTGGGTGGCAAATTAATTGGTTTTCATCTCCCAAAAGAGTTGCACAACAAAACAAATAAAACGACATTGAGGTCTATGTTCATATGTTTGAGTAGCAAGGTTTTAGCTTTTACTTTATTTGATGCGAGTTCATTCCAGGTACGAGAAACTATTTCTTAAGCTATTCCCTTGATTTGAATTAAGTTGTTCATTAACTTCAACAGATAATTGGTCTAAGGTGTCGCTTCTAAGTTCACTGAACTCTTAACCGGGTCGTAACTGTATACAAGAGTTAAATACACCCGCTTAAAATGTCATTTGCCTGAACCAATTATGAGAAAATGTCGCTGTTTTCATTGAAGACGAGACAACAAAGGCAACAACGAAAACAAAGGACATAAAACGATGTTTGTCTTCATTTCAAATAGTCCCGAGGCTGTCTGCGAATTGCCGCCCTCAATTAAGCTGCCAATAATGGCAATAAAAATCCAGCGAAGCGCAGGACAACGATAAGGACACCAAATACTGAATACTGAATACCAAATATGAAACTAACACAATCAATTTATTATTTGCCATAACAATAAAGCCTCAAACAACAAAAGGTAAAAGCAATTTTAGCATGTCATGCGTTCAGGTAACAAACGTATTAAATTTCAGGCGCCCCAAAAATGCTCTTCGTACTTCAAAGACCTAAATATTTAAGGCAAAAGGACACGGCAAAAGGAGCACTCAGCAAAAGGTAAAAGAAAATGCCAGCTAAGACCTAAGTAAACTTAAACAAATTGCTTCGCCTTTTTACTTATTTATATAGTGCTTTATTAATATTAAGCATACGCCATGTTGTACACAAGTGATGAATCGATCTGATATCATTATCATGATTACCTTTTATCATTATGATAACCAGACATCTGTCTGGGGCGTGACAATTTTGTTAAGCCAAAAAGCCAAGTTAATATCCTGCAAAAGCATATCAATCATTGATCCAGACCAATTATATCGCCTGGAATATCCATCAGCTCAACAATGAAAATTTATCAAGCATTTTATGCGAATTTCTATAGAAATTCCCTCTTGACTCCTCGTTTGCCTTTTTAGCCACGTCTACTTGGCCGCTTGACTGCGTGTTGGCCATTAAACTTGTATTTACATTTGGCATGGCCTGAACTCGCACTGACTTCCAACTACATTTGCCGCACCGAGGGTCGTTCCAGAAGTTTGTGTTGGTCAAAATGTGAAAATTAAAAAAAAATGCTTTTTTATTAATTTATTAAATGTCAACAAATTGCAGTTAAAATTAAAATAAAATTAAAAATTATATTATTACGATATTAAATAATTATGAATTATGAAAAATGAAAAATTGTATAAAAATGAATTATACATAAATTAAAATTTAAACTGTAAGGATAAATATTAAAAATTTAAAAATAAATATAAAAAAATATTATAAAACTAAATCTGATCATAAAGTATTATAAGTGTTAGTAAAATTATAAATATTAGTAAAGTCAACGAATTTCACAAATTCTTGGAGCAAACTTCGTGTCGACTTTTGCTGTTGGCCATGTTGCCCAGCTGAGAAGCTGCGAAGCTGGTCGACTGCCAGACTGGCCAAGAGACGGAGTGAATGGGAAGGTGGGAAACTGTGGAAAATGGGAGAATGGGGAAAACTGGGACTGGGAGTGGGACTGGGATTGGGATTGGGACTGGCATATGCCAATGGCCTGTGGCTTTGTTTGCGCTTTATGCGTTTCTTGACTTTTTGTTTTGGCTGCGTGTTCCCAACCTTTTGTCCATCCTCCTTTGCCCCTTATTTCGAAAAAAACTCAACACAATTTGCAGATGTTTTCCTGCAGCACAACTACGAGTATGTTTATACCCGTTACTTGAAAAAACAAGGAAAAGGGTATATTATTTTTTTTTTGATATTTATCGTTATCTATTTTTATAAGCTATCAACGTAGTTGATTGCAACAAGATCGGGCAATCCAAACGCTAGTAATGACTGAATATAGATTTTTGGCAATGCATAATAAATGCCTAAAAGCTATCTATTTTTATAAGCTATCAACCTAGTTAATTGAAACAATATCGGGCAATCAGAACGGTAGTAATGACAGATTATAGTTTTTAGGCAATGTAAATTAAATGCCTAAAAGTATGCAATAAAAAATAATTTTTATTTATTTAAATAATTAAAAGGTATCCTATAGTCGGAAAGTCGATTACAGCCTTTTCCGCTTGTTTGCATTGACCATGGCCTTGAGTTGACTTTAATCTTACCAACAGAGTCTTTAAAGTCAACTACACTTTGATTGATTTAATTGAAAGTCTTTCAATTACGCTTTTCATACGTCTGATTGAGTGTCAATCTTAGCTCAAGTGTTGTTGTTTGATTTTAAAGTTATCAAAGCGAACTTTCAGGTATTTGTTGGTTCTTCTGTTTAGTGTCAATTGACAGCACTTTGTGGCTCACATTCTGTTGTTGGGCAAATTCACTGGCAAATACTTAAGCCATGTTTGCCAGATTGAACTGAAGCTGGCTGGCAACGTTCATTGTTGGTCGACATTCCACCTGCTCACGCGTCAATATTGTTCTGGCAAATTCACAGGACATTAACAGGACAGGACAGAACAGGACAACCCAGGCAGACAGGACACTGGACCAGCATGGCAAGTAGCACCGAGTAAAGAGCAAAGAGCAAGGACAATGGGCAGATGCCAATGCATCCATGCATAGATAATGATCCCATCTCTGTTTCTCTCTGTCTCTTTATCTCTCTCTGCCTCTGTCTCTCTAAAACGAAGCTTCATCACAGATGCGTATCTGCATCTGAATTTCGACTATCACAATTGTTGTCAATAGAAATGAAGTTAAACAAAGCAGACAGCGAGCTGCCAAAATCCTGGCAACACATTTGTCTGGCATCACAATTGCAAATTGCAATTAACCTGCACATTTCAAGCTTTAATCATGGCTCAATTAATTCTCGAGTTTCGATAGATTTAATTGCAGATGTCGTGTCAGTGACAGTTACAACTATGACGACACGTATGTTACAAATAAAATGCGAATAATCATATCATCTCAAAAATATAAAATAAAAAAATTAAATGATCAAATTAAATTTAACAGTAATAAATAATTAAAACTCACAACAAAAAAATCTTATCTACAGTAAATAAAACCAATTAGTAAATAAAACCAATTAAATCTGTATTAAAATTAATTATTAATTAATTACCCATTGAATATTTTTAATTTTTGTAAAAGTCTACTGTTTTGACCTTTTTTCCTAGATTTTTCACCAAAAATATTTTGATGAATTTTTTGGGTGAAAAGTAGGCAAAATGGGTTAAAATAATAATTTTTAGCAATTTTTAGAAAATTTTAAGAAATACTAGCGAAAAGATTTTTGCAGTCACTCTTAGAATTGTTTGAAGCAATTTTTTGCATCAAAATATTTTTGGTAAAAAATCTAGGAAAAAATTCAAAACAGTAGACTTTTACAAAAATTTAAAATATTCAATGGGTACTTAATGGGTTAAGGAAAGTTTTGTATCATTCAAACGAAATTCTAATGACCTTTCCATTGATGCCAAACTTAACATAAAGTAAGTTCAAATTACGCGAAGATTTAGCTTTAGTTTTGTCAAAATACTTTATCCGACGACTGTTTATTCCTGTAAAGTGCTTCCCACTTAATAACTTATACGCCGACTTTTTTCCATTAAAAACTGAATAGTTGATTGCTCTATACTTTTGCCATATAAGATCCGCTTAATCATAGACTTTTTCCATGTAAAACCAATTTGCTTTATCCATAGTTATGCCTTGCCCAATCAGCTTACTCGCATTTGTAGAACTTTGTTTCATTGAAAACTGAATAGTTGCTCCACAGTTTGTCATTCTGATGAAACTAATTTACCACGATTTGTCATGAAAATGCCATGGAAATTGTTGCACTCTCCAATTGTTATGGGTTAAGTCGAATCATTTAAATAGTTGTCTCGCTGCATTTACGAGACCATTAAATATTCGACAGTCATGGCAAACAGTTGTGAGACGAGCTGTGCGTTACATTGCAATTTACATAACTGTCGTCACATTGACACGCATTTGCCATTACTTATTAGCAAATATGTGTGTACAACATTAACTTGGCTATTTGATGCTGCCCCATGGAGTGTCGTAGTGAAGTTGCACGCTTGCGTCCACATTAATAATGCTCGTTTATTTGTTTTAATGCGCAACGTTGCGTATACGCAATTTGTGTGCGAGCTGCCTCTGAATGCCTTTGCTTGTTGTATTTACATATCTGTTGGTAACTTAATTCCCTGCTTTCTCTCCCTCCTTGTCATCACCTGCCTGCCCTAGCAGCTTTTTATTCTGCCTTCCATTCATTTGCCCAGGGATTTTGGAGCTTCTTTTACAATTTTATTTTTTTTATTTTTGAGCCATTGCCAAGGTGGAAAACCAACTGTCCTCGACTGACTGGATATGAAAAAGCAAATGCGTTTTCCATGTCGCATTTGTATAAATGTCCTGTTTGAGTCCTTGTGGTGCATTTCATTCTGATTTTTTTCTCCCTCTCTCTTTTACGATCACCTAACGAGCTATTAAAACCTAAAGCAAATGCTTTGAGTTTAGTTCAACTACTAGTTGCAGTTGTTATTAGCCTTGGCTACTGCCTAATAGCCATTCTATGATGGCAAGTAGAAGCTGCTTTTCAAGTTGCAAGGACAAATATGTTAAATATTCAACGAGTAAATCAAGAGAAAACAAATTCAAATGTGGATCAACTGGATCATGTAAGCGCATCAACTGATGTCTTTATAAAACTACTTGTCCATTTTTAAAATGTACATTTAAGAAATCTGCCCTTTTTATAAACTCAATAAAAGTTTCAAAGTTAAGTGAAAGTTGAAAACTTTCTTTTTTTATAATTTCTGTGAATTTTTTGTTAGCTGACACTTTTTACGGCAACTTAAACGACGAGTAAATATCAAAGAAAAATATATAAAAACAGAATTATGACCTTGACTCATAGTCTTATATCCAAAAAAAAATTTTATGTTTTGTTTGAATAGATGTTGAAAAGATAAAATGAATTTTGTTTTTGACCTTGATCAATTAATTATGAAATAAAAATTATATTTGACTTTTTTTATTAAATATTAACTCATTCAATTTTTTTCCTCGATTTTTTACAAAAAATATTTTGATGCGAAAAAATTCTTTAAGCAATTTTTAGAATGACTGCAAAACAAACTTTTCAAAAATATTTTTGCTAGTATTTTCTAAAATTTATTAAAAATTTCTAAAATGCCCTTTATGTATGAAAAGGAGGAAAAAGTAGGAAAAAGGGGTTAAAATAGTAATTTTTAGGATTTTAAAAAATTTTTAAAAAATACTACCTAAAATATTTTTGAATTGTTTGAACAATTTTTTTGCTTTAAAATATTTTTTGTAAAAAATCGTAGAAAAAAACACTTTTACAAAAGTTCTAAATTTACCATGGATACTTAATAAGTTAAAGAAATTTTTGTGTCATTCAAACGGAAATGAAATGATAAGATTATTTTAAGAAATCTGCATCAAATCTTTTGTTTTAATAGTATATTTTTTATAAATAACTTCATCCACATATACTTATTTCACTGGGTGTATTTTAAATAATTTTAATATCAAAACAAATACCAAATATCCAACAGCAAAAAGTCACAAAAAATATAGAAAATACCAAAAATACTAGTTCACATTTTTTTAATATTCTGGTATTTTTTTAAAGTGCCTTTCATTACTTATTGTATTTACATATATGAATTTGTGTTAAAAGGTTGAGCACTCTTATCTATAGTATTATCATTTATCAATGTGTCTGTCATTTTATCTAGCACATTTTGCGTACACCTTACAGACACACACACACACCTTACACACACACCCACAAAATGCTGCTCATTTAATTAATTACAATTGTTGAAAAAGTGTTACACGCCAGTTATGAAGACAGACAACCTGTCAGATAGACAGATAGACAGACAGACAGACAGGCATCAAGGCAGATGTTAGATGTTAACAAAGGAAGCGGAATGTCGGAATAATTTACATGCTTATTAATTAGATGGATGCCACATAAATTACGCATACGAGACGTGGCACACACAGACCAAACCAACCGATAAAACAAACGCAACACAAAGCAAAGTTTCCAAGCGAGTTTTCCCATTTTCCTGCTGTCAATTAATATGCGAGTCTTGTCAAATTTACAGTCACTCACAAAACATTTCTCAAACGTTGGCCAGTTATAAAGTTGTGTGTGCGGCAAACGATTTGTCTTAGACAGTTGGTTTTGTTAAGGCGCCTTTAGCGCTTTCTCAAGCACACAATAAATCGATTAGGGTCTAGTCTAGGAGTCGAGGAGTTGAGCAGTGGCTGCTTCCGTGTCTAGTGACGCATGACGAAGTGGCAGACACGTCGTTATCGTTATCAGCACCACAGACAGTGGCAGCTTTTGTTGCGCCTCAATGGTTGTGGTGGCAGCCACCATTGAGGGACTGCAAAGCCGTTACACTATTTGGCCAAGAGCTTCTCACGTCGAGGCTCTAAGTTCAGCCAACAATTTTAATTAATGTCGATTGTTGGCTAACTGCATTTTGTATTTTTACTCTTTTATTTTCATTATTTAACTTCAAGACGACAGAAAGAAATTATATAACTATAATAAAATTAGAACATAAACTAAAAAAATTAACAATTTAATTAAATGAAATACACAGAAAATTACAAAAATTGACAGAAGAAATGTTTAATACATTTAAAAAATAAGTGAATAAATTAATCAATTGTGTTATATAAAATACACAGATATTCGCTGAAATATAAATAAAGAAAATATTTAAGTATAATATAACTAGAAAATAAGTTTATAAAATTAACACTTTAATTATATTTAATGCACAGAAAATCTGAGAAATATAA
Source organism: Drosophila recens (assembly GCA_037043495.1). NCBI lineage: Eukaryota > Metazoa > Arthropoda > Insecta > Diptera > Drosophilidae > Drosophila > Drosophila recens. The sequence continues at coordinate 19,435 of JBAMBJ010003351.1, read as the reverse complement.
AGAAAAAAATTATTTAATTATAAAAAGAATATAAAGTAAACTAAAAAAAATAACAATTCGACTATATTAAATACAATTTAAAACTTTTACTTCTGTACATTAAAATAAAGTAAACTATTCAAGTTGGCAACTCGCCTACAAAGTGCTTGCTTGTTTTCAATTGAAATTAACTGGGCATATAAGAATAACAGCAAGGACGCAAGTCTATAGCAGAGAGTCCTGCAAATTGAGGGTATACATTTAAAAAACTCAATTTGCAATGGGGGCTGCTGAGGTCCTTCACAATTTAAACAAGCCTAAAGGCTGCAAGAAAGAATATCATCAAAAAATCAGACCCAAGTCCAGTTTCAAGTGCCAGACTCTCGAAGCCAAATGCTTTCGAGTGTCCTGTCGCTTGCTCCTTCGCTCCTTCGCTCCTTGGCTCCTGACCATCAAAAGTTTTGCGCCCCAGGGTCAAACAACAACAACAAAAACAACAATGGAAGCCATAATCACTTAACGAATTGCGGGCCAGTTAACAATTGTTAAGCTGCATCATGAATATCCAAAACAGATGCGGCAAATGATATGAATAAACGATAAATTTTAGCGAATTAAGTAAACACTAAATTTTAGTGCTTAGTTGGTAAATAATAAAAAAATTAAACTTTAATTTTAATTCTAAAATCATAATATTTTTGCAATAAAAAATTGATACAAAAGTATTTCTCACTTAACAATATAAGAATATATAGTAAAAATTGAGTCCATTAACAAAATATATAATTCAAAATTCACATAACTACCAATTATATAAAAAAAATGTATTTTCGTATGTCTGGTAATATTTAGTATTTATTTTTCATTTTTAAAAGTTCAAATAGCAAAACCAATTTTTATTTCTTTTTGTGTAATAAAAATTGAAAATTAAAGTAAAAGTAAAAATTAAATAAAAATTTTTATTTAATTGCTTTTTAATTATTTTCATAGTTTTCCATCAGAAATAAATTCAAAAATATATTTTTATAACAACTTCTTAAATTAAAATTGTATTTTGTTGCCAAAAAAAACTTTAAAGATTCCTATTCTATCACATCCATTTTATAGGTTTAATTTTGGAACAACCCTCACTTATATTTAAGATCCCAGGGTAATTGTAAGTCAAACCCACCTTGAATGGCTTGCTGTTGTCGAGCTCAGCGAGATCCTCGTCCGCAGTGGTGGGCGGCGGTGTGGGCGTGTTTGGGGACAATGCCAGCTCCAATGTTATGCTGTCTGCCGCATCATCCGCATCCGCATCAACATCCGCATCAACATCAGCATCAGCAGCAACAATAACATCCGCATCAACATCGCCAACGCCATCGCCATTTTGGCCATCAACATCTACGTCATCTTCAACATCATCGGCATCGGTATCAGCGTCCATTTCCGCAGCACGCATCAAAGTTCTTTGTCGTCTTGTTCCTGTTGTTGTTGTTTTCAACATGGTCGCTGCCAAAGGAACCTGATTCCGTCCCGGGATCGAAGACGTCGTCTCCGTTATTTCAGCTGCTGTTTTCACTGCATTAATTTCAGTCATTTTTTTCCTTTCTTTTTAGTTTGACAAGTCAAACCAATTAAAACGTTAATTAAAATATATTTAGTACTTGTTGCTAGTTTTTTGCCTCCTCTTTGTTATGCGTGCTCCTTTTTTTTATTATTAGAACAAAGCAATTATTATAACATTGTCAGCAATTTTAATGAGCAGTCGTTTTGTGATATGATTTCTTTTTATTTTTTATTTAACTCTTTAACTTAATCAAAATTCATAAAATAATTATATTTATTTTACACAATTAAAAACACTTAAACTTTGTTTAAAAAGTTTTTTTTGCAAATTGAATTCACATTCTTGAAGAATGTTTTTAATTGAAGACGCGTTTCTTTGTTGTCGGAGTTTTGTTTTCTATTTTGCCGTGGCAGCCGCACCCGCCAATTGCAACACAAGCCGGCCGAACTTGGAATAAATTGCCAGACAACTGTGCGTGCTGTATTTAAACAGGCAGCTCACTGACTTTGCCCCATTGTCTGCTGTCTTTGCAAAGGCAAACAAACACAAAAAGCAAATGCAAAATGTAAAAGCACAGCTTCGAAGAGCGTGCGCTGTTAAGCGACTGTTAAGGCATTGCGACTGTTAAGGCATTGCGACTGTTAAGGCATTGCGACTGTTAAGGCATTGCTGGCGCTGTTAGGCGACTGTTAAGGCATTGTTAGGGCTGTTACGAGACTGTTAAGCGACTGTTAAGGCCTTGTTGGCACTGTTGAGCGACTGTTGAGCGACTGTTAATGCATTGTTGGTGCTTTTCTTTTATTGCCAACTGCCAGACAAAGTTTTGTGTACATTAAATGGCACTAGGCTTGCACCTGTGACCAGACCAATGTCTGGTCTGCTCGGTCACCTGCACAAAAGGCAAAGTTTCCTAAATTGTTTTGTCCTTTTTTTTGGAATAGAAAAATGCATAGGCAACGCCTAGTAAATTGTTGCACTCAACAACGTAAATAAATATGCATGTATATTTTTATATATATTATTTGCACACACATACATTTGGAACTTGAACTTTTGGTCTGCACTTTGTGTAAGGGCAAAGTTTATAAATGCAATAAAAATAAAGTTGGCAATTTGCAGGCCACTCTTTCACTCTCTTCTCTCTCTTTCTCTGCGCTTCACTCTGGCCTACACTCAATAGGCTGCTGAAAAATGTCATTTCAGGATAATAAGGTCCTGCACTTAACGCATTATTTAAATTGTTGGGCACTTTGAAGAAAACTTTTCAACAAAGGTGCATCGTCAGACAAAAGAGCTGATTTATAGCCTGTTGTTTGAATGGGGCGTGACATTTACATATCAGCTCCATTTCAATAAGTTTATTTACGCGCGGATATTGAATTGAAATTCATGGAATTTTGCAACGAAATCCAAACCATATTTTAACATAAACCAGCGCTAAATTTAACTTTGCCAACCGTTGTAAGTAACCAATTTGCATACACATTTATAGCCAAGTTAAGCCTGCGAAATACAAAACAAAAAAATAGTAAAACATTGCGTATACGCCGCGTGCAACGCGACTGCAGAAATTGTCAGTCTGTCAATGCAGCGCACGCAGCTCGGAAGTTGCCCGAAATGTGCTGCGATTCACAATAGTGATGTCTACGTGACTGGCGAATAAATCACGCAAAATGCTGCAATTTTATTGAAGCAAATATCAATTGAATTTTGTTGAGATTCGATAATAAAACGAAACGGATTGAATGAAAGAACTTGAAATGAAAACATTAGTGCAATGATATTGAAAGCTCTTGACATTATATTTGGAATAATATTAATATTATTTAAATATTAAAAAATAACTAGTAACTAGCTAAATAAATAGTATAATAAAATGTTAAAAATATTTATTTAAAAATATTTAAAATTAGCAACACATCTAAAAAAAAATAGTATAATATTAAAAATTGTTTAGAAAAATTGTGTCTAATTTTTAATACCGCGTTTTATTAGACTATTACAATTTCTTAATAAATAAAAATAAATTCCTCCCTTAGAAACAAATTGTTTTAAACTTATTTATTTATTTTGCACATTTCTGTACATTTCAATTATAACAATTTTAGCGATTTTAGAGTGTGAATTTTACTATATTTATTTTAATATATATTCAAACATAATGTTTTTTTTTTGCCTAAAAAAAACTTGTCTAAATTAAGGGAACTCCTCTCTAAATATATGATAGTAATTTTCCTATTTCTAGGCTGTTATCTTTTACTTAGGATTGTCTAAAAATCACTTGAGCATCTCAGATTACCTATCAGCATGTCCTTGACAAACAATGTGCGCCTAAAAGCATGCAATGCATTTTGCATATTTCAGCATTACATTTGAGCTGACCCAACGTCAGCACATTTTGCATATCACGCAATATTTCATATATAGTATGTTTCGCAATATAACAAGCACATACACATACACATACACATTTACACGAATATTGTCAGAGTAATAATTTCCGTGTTCATTTCCTTGCGGCAATCAAACAGAGCAATAATTTATGTGGCAACCTCGCTAATTGTGCATTGAAACGAGGCGCGAATATTTTTTTGCATATACCACGAAGGAAAGAAGGAGGCAAAGAGGAAGCTGGATAAAGGAAGGTAAAAGGGTCAGCATAACAAATTGAAATTTATGCGTTACAGCAGCCGTTGACTCAAGGTAACAACGAGGCAACAACTGTCGTGTTTAATTATGTTGCATGACCTTCGATGTCTGCAGTTTGACAAGCACTGGAAGGCAGCTCGATTAATTAACTCACATGTCGTCGCTGGCAACAAAAAGGTCACACAACGCATGTGGCTATGATTAATTGTTTTGACTATGGCCAAGCGAATTTTGGACACTTGCCAGGACATTGGGCCGATTCTCAACGTTGACATTTCCACTTGTCCAGCAAACAAAACTAAAACACAAATTTAAACTCACAACGGCAACTGAAACTGTAACTGAAACTAAAACAAATCGTGAATTGTGTATCCATGAAGTGGCTAAATATTTGCTGCCTTTGTTTGGCATTTGAATACAATTGAATGAATTTAAATAAAAAAGGGAATGCCAAAAGAGCGCACATCAAATCGTAAGCAATTTAATTAAATTGAAATACGAGACTTTTGACTCTCACACACATTCAAATTATGCAAGGAATTTATGCCGGCTTGTGCCATGTCTCAATTGTTTTTTGTTTTCTCTTTTTTATTTTTTGAGTTTTCACTTTGGTTTTAATGCCGCCTTTTGTATGATTATTCGCCCGAAGCAAGCAATTAAATTTGCTCGTAAGGCCATAATTAATTATCCGCATTTAAATGCACATAAAATTATCCACTTGTGTGCTTATATGATTGTTCAATGTTAAGTGATTCAAATTTAAGTAATTGAATGCTTAAAGTGAACTCAATTGTTACTAAGTATTCAGAATTGTTGAGTCAATTTCATATAAAACATATTATTGCTATCATTTAAAAGAGAATTTCAGCTGAGCTCTTTTTAAAATATTCAATCCATTTTTCATCTAACCAAATAAATCATAATTACTCTCGAACCTGACACCTTGTTTTCAAATTGAACTAATGATTTGGTTACTAAGACAACTCATTCATCATCAATTACGCGGCTCTGTCTAAAATGTAATTTGGTAAATGTAAACGAATTTATTTCAGCCCACAAAAGTATGCTACGAATTTAAGGCTGAGTTGATTTAAAGCTGGAATCGTAATGATTCTAATTTGAGATATAAAAAAATAATAAAAAAATAAAAATAATAAATTGATTTTATAAAAACAATATTTGAAAAAAAAAAACTATTTTTCTATCTACAAAATAATGTAATACAATAATAAATACATTTTAGCTGGAATTTAAGAATCATCAATTAATATTACATTTTATACAAAATTATAAGAATTTTTTTAATCACATTTTTTTAATGGTACTTTTGTTACGTATAATTTTTATTATAAATATTGGAAACAAAAGTTATCACAAATATGATTCCATAAATGGAAAAAAATAAATATTTTAAATATTTTTTTTTGGAAATTTTTGATATAAAATAAAATAAAATATTAATTTTTACATCTATTATTTAAATAAATTTTAATTTTTGCTGCAAATTACAAATCAAATTTATTTTACTTCTGATAAATAATTAAAATTGCTTGTTTTGCAATATTTTTAAAAATATTTAGTTTTAATGTTCAAACTTTAATTTATAAGTTGTTTTGTAATATATTTTAATTCTGTTCTAATAGTATTATTATTAAATCTTATGTATAATTAAAGTTGACTTTAGCTTAGAGATATCCTGTAGCTACCAGACCTTCAGATACTGTGTAAATTGTGGTTGTCCATTGACCACATTTCGTTTGACGCTCAATCAGACAACGCGCCATGTTGCCTGTTATTTTTGTTGAAGGACTTTGCCGACCCGCTGATCGACGTCCAGCTGCGATAAAAAGGTCAACTTGGCGGCGCTTTCATTCGCTCAAATTGGACACATTCAACGGCATTATAATTTTCCTTTACTTTTCTCTTATTTGTGTTGGTCTAATACTAAAAATTTGCATTATCCGCAGCTGTGTCTGGGCGGACATATGCTCGTCTATGGACCCTGTGGCAGCAGCTAATGAGTTTGGATTTGGCCCAAAACAAATCAGCGCGACGGACAGATAGACAGACTCAAATACAAGCATAATAAACACACAGACTCAGACACACAGACACTCTCACACAAACACAAACACACACACAAATACAGTGGCAAATGAGGCAATTTAAGTGGTTGTTGTTTTTGCCGCTTGCCGCCGGCACGAAGTGCACAATTATGGTGACGCCCACAAGAACACCCTCCGTCCACCTTTCACACCGCCCACCGCCCATTGCTGTGCACTATGGGACATTTGACCAGTTTTTGTGGCATAAATTCATTATTCACAATTATGCTAGTTAAATATATAAAACTGTTATGTTACATACTATAAATGTTAACATAACAGTTGAATGTTAGCATAGCGGCTTTTAATGTTAAATGCAATAGAAATCATAAGCTAAATAAAGCGTTATCGAATATTAATTAGAAAAACAAAATTAGATATAAAATATTCATAAAAGTAAAATCAGAAGTATTTTTCAAAAATACTTCTCAAAATATAAAAGAGCATCAAAATATTTTTTTGTAGTTTCCGAGTTATTAATTAATGTCAGAAAAACTGGTCAAGTGCCCCATAGTACATCGCAGTGTCGCATTGCTGCCTCTTGCTCTTCCTCTTTCGCCGTGTCTTTTGCCGCCTCTGCTCACATGTGCCACGGGGCGTATTAGCAATGCCCATTGCGGCATCTATTACAGAAACTTGTTGTTTATGTGCAATGCGCAACTCACACACACAAACAAACATACACAGAATATGCAACAACACTCCCCGCAGCTCTTTTACATATGTATATTTCGGAAAAGGGCGCAAGAAAAAAAGAAAGTTAACAACGAAATTGTAGAAAATTATGAGCTCGATATGTTGTTTACTTGGCCACACCCCCCGCTGCTGCTGCTGCTGCTGCCCGCCCTCGCAGCTGCCACTGATGTCAGACATTTGACATTTGTGCTCAGTACTTTGCCATTTACTCACTTGTCTGGCCATGAACCTCGATTTTCTTACTCGGTGCTCTGTGCTCGCCTACATTTGCTAGTCTGCAAAGTGGAATTGTTGCAGTGGCAGGGAGAGCTGCCTGTACAGTGAAATCAAGTGGGAAGAAGTGAGGAATGAAATACTGATCTAAGTATAAATTTATTAAAATTTGTTATTATTAAATTAATCAAATATTCAATGCAAATATTTGTAGCTGTCGCAAAGTGAAAGACTGAAAACATTTTATTTTATTTTATTGTATTTAAAATAATCAAAATAAAAATCAAACTTAAAACTATAAATTTTATTGTATTTATTAGGAAATTATTACAACTTTATAAAATGAAATTAAACAAATCTTTATGTACATTTCAACGATCAAAAATCAATTGCAAAACTAGAATACAAGAATTGTGTTATGTATGTATTGGAAAAATAATTTTCAAAATATTTTTTCATCTAAAACTGAAAAAAAACTTCTTTAAATTTTTAATTTCAATTATTTAAAATATTAATCTAATAATTTTTATATCTAAATTTATTCTGCATGGAAGCTAAAAAAAATATTTATCCGATAAGTTAATTTTTGGGAGTACAAAAAACCTTTTAAAATTATATTTATCAAAACCATTCTGATTGTGATCTTTTTATCAATATTAATTTCTCGTGTGAATTTATTTTTGTAAAATATTTTCTGAAAATGTTTATACTTTGGCCCACAGTGCACGTTTTTAAAAATGTATCCAACTTTGCTAAATTGTCGCAGTCTCGCTTTATCGCACTTCAAAGCACTTTTGGCCCCGAGAAAAAAACTCGAGCCAAATTATATTTTTGATGGGCGTCAATTTCTGCGAGAGAGTGGGTAAAATAAAAAGGAAACCCGTCACTGGCACACGACCCTTTAATACTTATGTATGTATATAGAAAATGTGACTTTTTAATGAAAATTGTAGCCGCAACATCAAAGGCAGTCAAATACAGTCATAAATTTCAGCTTAGTTTCGTATTTACATTTTTAAATAAATATCGTATGCTTTGACCTAACAAATGCGTCACGTCAAGGACACGAAACCGCCAAAAAGGAAGAACAAAAACAACGACGGGAAATTAAAAGCATATTAAAAGCCGAAAAAGGTTGACAAGTCAAAGGCAAAGATTTTTATTTTAGTTAATTTGAGCGCATTAAAAATGCAAAGCAAAGTTGAAATCGAATTTGCAAATAGTCTGATGACAAAAACGGCGACCACGCCCATGAACATAAAGCAACGCCCACGCCGACAAGGAAGCCAGGTCAAAATGCTGTCGTCATGAATTTAGGTCAGTTACGGACTGCAAATCGCGACCAGCTGACTGACTGTCTATGTGACTCTGACTCTGACTCTGACTGTGACTGTGACTGTGAGCTTTGAAGTGTGTTAGTAGGGCAGCGTCTGTGTCTCAGGCCAGATTCAGGCCTGGCTCCGACCTGAACCTGGACATGGCCCCCTATTTGCGCACGTCACAGCGCCTTTTTGTGACGTCACTGGTCGTTGTGTGTTTAATGCAATTAACTGCGCCAAATTGCAACACGAAGTTCAACTCAAAAGTTCTCTTCAAAGCTCACTCTCTACCGCTCTCTCTCTCTTCTGCACTCTCTCTTTCTCTCACGCACTTGTTCTCTTTAGCCAGCGCATAAAGACAAATCGAGTTTTGCTTTCATACGCCCTGTTGCACACTGGCGTATATTGCGCATACGCCTCGTTTGACGCGCTCAAACTTAGTTTAACATTATAATCTATGTTTTTTATTTAGTTTATTACTAACTTTTTAATTGTTATTCATATTATATATTTTCATTTCTTTCTAAATACATAAACAAATAAACATTAAACTAAATTAAACTATTTTGTCGTGTTATTTATTTATTTTATATTTTACTTTTTCATTTTTAGTTATGTTTGAAGTTTTAATCAATTCATTTCTGTTCTAAACAAATAAACAAATAAACATTAAACTGAAATTAACTTTTTTATCGTGTTATTTATTTATTTTATATTTTACTATTTAATTTTTAAATATGTTTGAAATTATTATTAATTCCTTTCTGTTCTAAATAAATAAAAAAATAAACATTCAACTGAATTTAATTTTTTTATCGTGTTATTTATTTATTTTAGGCTTTACTATTTAATTGTTAATTATATTTTTTATATATATTTATATATTTCTTATCATATTAAAAATTATAGTTAATTTCTCTTTCTGTTCTTAATTACTAAATAAAAGAAACTTTTAATTTTTTTCGTTTTTAATATGCTTTTTATTTAGTTATGAATGTATATTGTTTGCTTGGTGTATGCTGTTACTCCTAAATTAATAACTTGTCATATATTATATTTATTGCTTAATTCATACTGCATTTCATTGATTTCTGTTCTGTTTGTTTTTGTATAATTAATTATAAGTATAAGAGTGTAATTGCCATTTTTGCTCTTGATTTGCATTTATTGTTTAAATGTACTAATATTAAGTGTAGGTTTCTTTTTCTTTCTTTTGTTTTTAAATTCTTCACGTTTGTTATTTGACTACAATACATTATATAGTAAGTACATTATATATTTGTGGGGGGTTCACTTGAAGCAATTTCAAACCAGGTCGAGTACAATCTATAAGTACAATCATTTAAGTTTCTATTGTACTCTCAAAATAATTATTACACATAATTACAGTCAGTCTCAATTGGCTTTGACAAATGACATTTGTAATGGCATTAGTCTAAAAACAATTTCATGTGCGTCTCATCATATCAAACATCATATTTATTAACCTAATTAACCATAGCATATCATTAACTCAATTTCAACAAAACGAAAACTTAAATCATGCATTCAATAAAAAAAGCTTATTTAAATTTGTTGAAATATCTCAAATGTTTATAATAAAAGTTACAAGGAATAAAGGAGCTTTTAATTTTTAATTCTAGCTACTCAAAAAAAGCATTTTTAAATGAATTTCTACTCTTTTCATTTAAGTAATTTGAACAATAAAACCTTTTATATATTTTAACTAATGCATTTAAAATTAACATGATATTTTCTTCTCATTACTTACATACTATATGATATATATTTATATGTATTTTATTATTTTCATTTATTGTTGCCGATTTATTTTGATTTATTTTTTTTTTAATTTTTTTCAGGTGCTTTTGACAAAACTGTCAGCAAATTTTAACTACGAAATTTTGTTTATTGACATTGAATAGCATTTTCTAACTGACAATCGGGAGTGTTTTCAATTACTTTTCTTCTTAATTCTGCAGGAAATGTATCTGTGTATTTAAATTTGTAAATCGTAAATTGATACTCCCTTCTCAGCTAATAAAAACTTTGAAATTTGCATAGAATTAAAAGAATTCTTTTTGAGTTAGTTTTTTTTTTTCAGTTTCCATTCGCAAAATTTAATGTTGAGAATGTTTTTGTTTTCCAACCTTTCTTGACAATTTAATGCTAATACGTGTAATATTTCGTTAACTTTCATTTGCTCTTAAATTCTACGAAGCATTCTCTGAAGATTCCTTTATGTTTCGTTCTATTTATGTATGATTTTCATTAGTTTTATTTGCTACAAATACGTGTATGTTAACCCAATGTTGCAGGACTGATTTCTTCGGTATAGATTTGTTTGTTTGTTTTATTTTCGTGGTATATTTTTGAAACTTCATTTAATAAAAATTGCCATCGCCTTGTGGATCCTTAGTTTGGCCATTATTTCTTGTCGGCCAGGCTTCATCTAAGGCTGCCCAAAATGGGCAGTCAGATGTCGCCATTGTTGCCATTTCCATGTCCATTGCCATTGCCATTGCCACTTCCATTCGCATTCGCGTTCGCTTCATTTGCCGCCTCGGCATTTGATTCAGTATTGGCAGTGCAATTAATTGCCTCGGCCACTGTTATGGTTATGGTGGTATTTTGATTGTCGCACTGCACCACCTCGATGGTGCGTGTATTGCTTGCACTCACTGTTCCATTCCTCTCCACCTGTACGCCACCTGTCTCCGCCTCATTCAGCTGCCGCCCAATCTCACGGTCAATGGCCTCCGCGTCCTCCGGATAACGCTCCGAGCAGAAGATGGCGCCTGCCTTCAGCAGCTTCAACAGATTCAAGCGATCCTCCGCATTTCGCTTGGCACACAGCGGTCTGAAGCAAACGAAAGGAATACAAAGAAAATATATGAATAAAAATCTGTTGCCTTTTTTGGGAATTTAACTTCAAAAATATTTAAATTAAAAAAATCTAAATTTATTTAACCAATAATACTAATAAACTAATTTATACAAAAAATTTGAAGTATTTTTTAGATTAATAAAAAATTTCCACAAAAAGTTTGAATAAAAATCAAATTAAAAAAAAATATTTAAGCCAAAATAAAATTTTAAAAATTTATGACTTTTCTTAAATAAAAGAAACATTCTTTTAAATTGTTCACTTTAAATATGCTTGCACTGTTATTATCTGAATATTACTGAACATTAAATTTTAATATTATTTTAATTTATTTTCAAAACATAATAATTGATACTTAGGGTAAGCAATATTTATCTAAAGCGGTTTTATGACAAAAATAAATTTATTTCACATTCAAACAAAACTTTTAATACATTATTTAAATTAAAACAAATAAATTTAATTTAATTCTATGCATTTCAAATTGTATTAAGTATTTCTTAAATTTTTTTTAATTTTTTGAATACCTTATGCATTAATATTTATTAATATTAATCATGAATTGAAAATGGTAAATTTATTTTAAATTTCAAGTAACTTTTGTGGACTGTTAAATAATAAAATAAGTATGTATTGCAGATATCCATCATGTTGATTCAAAGTGTTATTTTAAATAAACTTAAAATAAAAATGACTGTCTCACCTGCCCGCATCCTTGAGCTGTTCCATAAACTCCTTGCCCGTTATGTCCACCAGCGAATTGGGATCCATGTTGGACAGCGAGTCCAGGTCGGCATCATTCATGACCGACACATTGCACAGGTTGTTCTGCAGTTGACCCACCAATTGACGGATCCGTGCCGATTCCGAGTTGTTGGCATCCGTAGTATCGCCGTTCTCCGGATTGCCAGCGTTGCCACTGCCATTGGCGGTGCTGCCATTCGGTGTCGTTATTGTCACGTAGTGCGTTGGCTATAAAACCAAATCATATTAAATCATTATTATATATACACTGCTGGTCATAGGTTAGACGCAACAAATTTTTTTTTAAAAAAACTGTTATTGTGACTATTTGGTATGTATTAGCTGTCCCAAATATTTTTTATATCAAAGTTCGAATCTTGTTCGAAAAGCATCTGCTCATAGTTGGTTCATTTGCGAAAACATAACTGTGCATTCGAAGACTCTAGAAAATGTCTATGCAATCACGTGGTCTTTCGGTTGGTCATTGAAATAGACGCACTTCACGTTTCTAAGTTTTGTGCTAACAAATGAAATTATTTTGATTAAATAAAAAGTAAAAATTAAGAAATTAATTGTTTTCGACCAATATTAATAGAAAAAATGGGAAAAGCTACTATATTGAGTTTGTTAGAGCGTCAGAAAATAGACTTCTTTCACTCCCAAGGACCATCAAATAGAAATATTGCCAAACAGATAAAGCGCAGCTCCAGAACTGTTGACATATATTTGACAGATCCGGAGGCATATGGAGAAGACTTCAAAGGGCGAAAAAAAGCGCTAACTTCCCGAGACGAACCTAAAATTGTTCGAATTGCTTCCAATTCGACTAAGTTAGCAGCTAAAATTAAGGAATTAGCCGGAGTAGACGCAAGCCTTTCAACTGTTCAGCGTACTATCAGAAATGCAACACATCTTAAGCGTCTTAAAATCAAGAAAAAACCACCTCTGGATGCTAAACGCAAAGAAAAACGGCTTCAATATGCGAAAGAATACATGACGTGGACTGTTCAATCTGACACTCGACTTAATGATTGGCGTTCGGTTGTCTTTACTGATGAAAAGCGTTTCAATTTGGATGGCCCAGATGGCTTTCAATATTATTTTCATGATTTGCGAAAAGACGAGCTGTACTTAAGCCGCCATCACAGCCGAGAAGGTGGAGTCATGGTGTGGGGTGCCATCACGTTTTATGGAACAATTGATTTGATTTTTATTGATCAGAAGATGAACGGTGAGCGCTTCAAAACATTGTTGGAGTCTGTTTTTCCAAAACTTAATGATCTTTTTGGACCAATACCATGGATTTTTCAACAAGATAATGCTCCTATTCACAACGCTCGAGTAGTAAAGTCATTTATTTCGAGACAAAACGTTAATGTCATGACTTGGCCACCATATTCTCCAAACCTCAACGTAATTGAAAATGTTTGGGGCTGGCTTACACGGAAAGTATATGAAGGGGGAAAGCAATACGAAGATAAAGAAACATTAACTGCAGCAATAAAACTTGCCTGGAGCGAGATTTCGCTGAGCTACATAGATTCCCTGTATCATTCTATGAAGGACCGAATATATGAAGTTATTACGAACAAAGGAGGCAGTACTCATTACTGAAATTATTTTTTCTTTTTTTCTAATAAGTCAAGTAAATACATAAATTAAAAATTAAATTTTTAAATAAGTTACTTTTCTTCCAAAAAATAAATTAGTTTAAGTGCGTCTATTCTAGTGACCAAGAAAAAAGTGCCTTAAATTAAAAAGCTTTCAGAAAATGTTTGAAAACAGAATTATGTTAAGTTTGTATAATCTTTCGAATAGTATACTTGAAGAATTATTGAATAACCAAGGTTTCTGCATTTCAACTTTTTTTCAATTGTATTTAAAATAAAAGTTATTAAATATTTTGTAATGCAAGTAATGGTGCGTCTAACCTATTGACCAGCAGTGTATTTCAAATTGGACAACGTGTTGTTTATGTGGCAACAATAATTGAATTATTGTCACAACAGACGCGTTTCGCTCGTAAAACTAATTAAATTCATTCGAAACAATAAAGTATGAATACTGCAAACGAGTTTGCTCGACCAAGAGATACCCAATACACGTATATTTGCAGTTTATAATAAAACTCTTTGTTCTGACTGACTCACTGACTGACTGAGAATCAATGTGTAGGCCAAACGGCTAAGCGTAGAAAGATGAAATTTTCACACAACATAGATGAGATATAATAATATAATTTGTATAATGCTATACTTAGCTTTCAAAAAAATAACATCTGTATGTTTTTTGGAAAATTTTGGAAATTATTTTCCCATAAAAATGAAACGGCTACACTGAAAATAGTTTTAATTATTTTAAAAGATGTTAGAAAAAATAATATTTTTAAGGCACAAATATTCAGTTTTATACTGTACCGAAATTTAAGATAAAATCAATCTACCTTAAAAGTATTAGAGCTAGTTCATTTTTTCAATTAGTTCACTACATTTCTTATTTCTTAAGCGTACAAAATTATTATCTAAAAGAGCTACTAATTTAGGTGAATATTAATGTAATTATTTGTTATATTTATATATTTTTAATGCCACTATACTTTGACAAAAGGGTATACGAGTAATTGTCACATAAAATACATAAACAGATAATTGAATTGGACAAAGATTTAAGTTAATACGCACATCAATCCAATGCTCGCCGGGAAAGACAGCTACCAGCTCGGTGTTCTCGTCCAGAGTGCGGAAATATTCCTCATCGTCGATCTCGGTGCCATCCGAGTCCAAATGAATGGTTGGCTGCTGTTCACATTTCTCAAATTTCTCGGCTACTTTGGCGCGAATTTCCTCCAAGCTCGAGGCGCAGACAGATTTTTTAATGTTGCGCGTGACGTCCTTGACCTGCATCAGACAGTTTTCAAAAAAAACAAAACAAAACAGGAAAAGGATAAAATGGTATATTAAACCGTCACACATGTACATATGGACATATGGGCAATACACATTGAATGAATAATAAATTAATACCAACAGCAGCCCATATGAAATATTCAAGCCTGGACACTCGACAAAACACCCAAAAAAAGTTTGGTTTTGCTTAGGTTTCATTTTGTTTGCTTCATACATTCAATGCCCTTACAAAGGATATTTGAATTGTGTTGTATTTTGGAAGCCTCTTAATGAATATGAAAAAACCTCTTATTATAAGCCATACAAATTCAAAATCATTTTTATTACTTGAGTAATTGCATAAAAATCATTTTGAAATTAAAGACTATATTTTATGCTTTACAAAAATAAAAAAAAAGCAAAAAATAGTTTAATAATTCATCATTTAATAACATAATAAAAGTACAGAAACAAGAAAAATTTTCCATTAAGCAATAAAAAATACTCAATAAAAAAATAATAATTACCGTCATTTTATTCAACTTAATAATAGTCACATTTATAAATACTTAAGCAATTTTAATTATTTAATATCGGGATGTGGTTAAATAAAAAGATAATTAACTAAAACCTCACCTAACTGAATAAACTGATCAAAATAGTTGCATAAACTTTATAAATAATTATTTATTTTGAATCAAAATAGTTATATTTAACTTCATTAATTATTGTTATATTCATATTAAATATTCTAATTAAATCTGCTAGGGTATTTAATTTGTCACATGCCAAAAATAACATTTGTTTCTTGTGTTTGGGGTTGGCTTTTGGCTTAATCCACTTGGCATTAGGCTGCGCGTGCAGATGAAAATGTTTTTCTATAAGTATAGGTGCGTGTGTAGGTATGTGTGTGTGTTTCTATGCTTGTGTGTATATGTGTGTATTGTGGGCTCTTAGGCGCAGTTGTTACGCAGTTGAGAACGATACGTGAAATCATTACCAGCCTCAAAGTTGGCCAATGCCAAATTTTGCTAACATGTAGGCGTACAACACACACCTAAACACACACATACACACACCTACACACACACCCGCACACTCAAACCCACAAATACATGCAGACAATAACAGCTTAGCAACTTCTGAAATTATCTGTAGCATTGACATTGGCCATGTTTTGCCTTTTTTTTTTTTTTTTTGTATGCCTACAGTTGGTCTAATAACTATTCGCACAACATTGACGATTCACAGGATAAAACTGGTAGGATTAAAAGACCTACTGATTAAACTGAAGAGCTGAAGGATAGAACATTGTGATAAGCCAAACAAACATGTTCCTGAATAAATCAATGCAAATTTGTTGAAAATTTTCACACAAATTGGAAAAAAATTACATTGAAAAGGATTTTAGAAAAGGGATTATAAATAAAAGTAAGAGTCAAGTTAAAATATTTTAAAAAATATTTCTAAGTATTTATTATATTTGATTAATTGAAACTTAACAAACTAATGTTGGAATATTTTAAAACTATTATTAAGAAAGGCAGTAATAAATCCCTAAATTAAAATAATTCTTAGATATTTATGAGTGTATCTAAAATAGAAGTATATTTTCGAATTCATTGCAGAGAGCTTGAACTATTCTTTTTTCAACTTGCCACAGAATAATTTGAATTCATCTTAGATTGTAACATTGACTTCAAATCCCACTACAAAGAGTATCTCTTTTACAACTGTCAGAAAACTTAATAAATCACAAATTAAATGAAATCTGAATTCGTTGAACTGTCAGAAATGAAAATGCAAATGGATGTGAGCTATGATTTATTATTCATGTAGCACTCAACTTAGGTCAACTTTCAGCTCATTCTATGACAATTGCAATTATTAATCCATTCTCATATTTCATAGTTTTGTTGGTCTATCATTTTTAAGACTCTTGACAACATTGAGCAATTGCTTATAAAGCAAAGATTTTATTGACTGCCATGAAATACGCATCGTTCAATTTTCCAGGCTCATTACAGTCAAATTTTCGAGTAATTTATAAGCCAAACATCAAGTAATTATGCCCTCGAGACACACATATAACAACAACAACAAAGACAACAACAACAACAACAACAAATCACAAATCTAACAGTAGCAACAACAAGTATGCAAAAAGTAATACAGATAAAAGAAATATTGCGCATACGTCACGTTAGCCTGTCAGCTGTCGATTGTTTTGGCCACACTAATTGAAATTAATGGCCACAGCTTAACTAATAAATAAATAAATAGCATAACTTTATGCGGTCGATAGTGTTCTGTAAATCATGTACTTGTCATTTAGCTAAATAATTTACAGATCAAAAATAAATTGATATATTTTAACTAAGAGCAGACAACAAAAATTGAATACTTCTAATAAAATTGAAAGCTGCGTTTTTAAGGAAACGATTCTAAAAAATAATTTATATTTTTTCGTTTAAAAAAAGAGTTATACTATGATTTTTGACATTTAATTATAATTTTATAATTATTTTATCGAGATCAAAAATAATGGACAGAATATTTTCTTTTACTCCTTGCTACAAATGTTGAATGGTTTAATTATTATTTAAATTCAACTAAGCTAAAACTAAAAAATTGTATACACTTTAGTTAAATTTAAATTTATATAAAATATATTTTAGTTTAATTAAAATCAGTTTTATCTATTTTAATTTTTGTCTCCCAATTTTTTTCCATAAATGTTGAATGATTTAATTTCTCCTAGACTTTGACTTTAAAAATTGTACACACTTTAGTTAAATTTAAATTTATATGAAATATATTCTAATCGCTATATTCTAAAAGCAAAATTTCAGTAACATAGCTGTGAAAGTGTTTTGTGGAATGTCCTCCATTTTGTGTTTGCTTGTTTATATTTATATATGTACATACATATGTGTATGTGTACACATGTGTGTACATGAAAAACTCCTCTTCTTTCAGTTTAGATGCGCGGAAAACTTGAGCACAGTTTGACATGCACTCGTCCGCCTGCCGCACAAATATTTGTCGTACTTCCTGGCTCATAAGAGTTATGCCTGTCAGCAATTTAATGCAGCATACTTTTAAGCGCATGCCAGAGAAATGCTGACTGCAAGGACATGCACTGTCCTGTCTTCTTCTGATGCTCCTGCTTCTGCTTCTGCCACTATATTAAACTTGCATGTTTTGTTAAATGGCGACTGAGCGTTAAGGTTAAACTGAACATAAATTAGACTTGGCCGAAAAGAGATGCAAGAGTTGCAGAGTTGGCCAAGTCTGCGGCAGCATCAAAGGCAAAAGCCGCACGACTGCACTTGCAACAAAAATTTATCACTCTGCACTGCACTATGGGGTATTTTACCGAAAATGTGTCATTTATTAATAACTCGTTAACTAAGCAAAATATTTTGATGTGGTTTTTTTTCTAGTATTATACAAACCATTAGAAATTTTTTGAAAAAGTGGGCGTGGCACAATTTTCGCTCACTAATTTTTTTTTTTAATTTTTTTTTATTGATAACCAGTAAGTTTATGATTTCTATTGCAACTAGCAAGCTTTGACCTTATATATTATTAGCAACATAAAAAAAACGTATTTGTTGGACATTGAAAGTTGTAAGCCCTCTTACACAGCTGCGAGCATAAAAGTAAAAAAAAAAAATAGGGGGCGGGGATGGTGCCACGCCCACTTTTCCAAAAAAAATCTAGGGGTATGTATAACACAAGAAAAAAGACCGTAGCAAAATATCTTGCTTAGTTTAGGAGTTATTAATTAATGCCTCAATATGAGATCGAATTCTCCATACAAAAAGCAAGCAAATCATCACTGTAAAGTTGTGAGGTTACGTGCTAAAAAATTTAATTGCGGAAAAAGCGGTCAAATGCGGAGCTTGAGATAAACTATTCTGAATAGAGAAATAATGACTCTACAACATGGACGAGGACTCAAAACTAACAATTGTTAACAATTTTGTTAAAGTCTTTGCAAAGTTCAACTTTACTATCCGAAATTCGACATTGACAGTACTGGCTAAATATACACATTATAAAAGAGACACATACAAAATCAAGAATATACAAGCATTTACACGTAACACAAACCTAAACAGTTGACATCCATTTCAAATTTGAATTTATAAAATGATTCTTTATCCTGTGTTTCAATTTGAAAGTGCACTTTAATTTTTCCGTTAATAAAAGCATGCAGTCATCGATTGAAACAGCTGACTTTAACAGCTGGTATCTTAACATTGGACTGTTATGTTAACATTTTTGGTAAGTAGCATAACAGTTTGAAGTGTTTAGTATATGTTAGCATTAAAAAATCATACATTTGCATACATATGAAAAATTAATAAATGACACTTTTTCGGTAAAATACCCCATAG
>JBAMBJ010003350.1:0-29377 GCA_037043495.1 Drosophila recens | reverse complement strand
AACAAAGTTTATTAGACAAGTGTGGAATCCGTACATTCAAATTAGTGACATAACCAACACAATTAATATATTAAAAAGAAGACCTAACCTGTTGCTAAACGCAAAGGATTTACGATGAGCTCAGATAGTTATGAGGGCGCCTGAGGGAGTTGGCCAATTGTTTTGGCGAAACCCAATCTTTTTAATCGCCTCAAAGGCCTGGCTGGGAGAAGTAGTCTGGCAAGTAAACTTTGGTGTCTTGTCAGTCGATCACTGTATCTGCTGGTGTGTCTTCCTATTTGCTCTTCCACTGTATGAAGCTTGAGGTCACGGTGAAGAGTGGAGCCACGTACATACCAGGGGCAGTTTGTGATTTGTCGCATTGCTCGGTTCTGCAAGGTTTGAATGCGCTTGTAGTTGGATTTGGCAGCTATTCCCCAAATCTGCACGCCATAGAGCCAGATCGGGGCGACACAGTGTACGTAGACAGCTCGTTTGGCTCTTAGTGTCATGGTGCTTCTTCGATTGATGAGCCACCGCAATTGCTGCATCCTTTGGCCACATCTTCCAGCCGTAGCTTTCAAGTGGGGACCAAAAGTAAGACGCTTGTCGAGGGTGATGCCCAGAATTTTGCCTCCGTTGGTTGGTCAAGAGTTACGCCTTCTAGCTGTATTGGTGGAGTGTGGTCGATTAATGTTTTTAGAGTGAAGCAGGGGTTGGTGGTCTTCTGTGGATTGATCTTTAAATTCCATCTTTTGCACCAAGCTGCCAGTGAGTTGATGTATTCTTGTACTCCTCTTGCTGCCTCCAAGCGGCATTTGGAGCTGTAGAGCAGAGCAATGTCGTCCGCATAAGTTGCAAGAAGCGCCTTACTGGGATACTCCATATGTTGCTCACTGGGGCGGGGTAGATCTGCTGTATATATTGAGTAGAGCAGTGGTGCAAGAACGCTGCCCTGTGGAACTCCAGCTCTCATAAAGCAGGGATTCGAAAAGGTGTTCCTGACCCTAACCATAAACTGTCGCTCTTCCAAGTAAGAGCGCAGCACTCCATAGTACGGTGCAGGGAACAGCTTTTTAATCTTGCTTAAAAGACCAACATGCCAAACTCTATCAAATGCTTGCTGCATATCAAAAAAAGCAGCATTGCAGTACTCAAGGTCATCAAAAGTCTGTAGGATGTGCTTTGCCAGTCTGTGGACCTGCTCCACTGTGCCGTGTCCCTCCCGAAAACCAAACTGATGATCCGGCAGAATGCGACACTCCTTGATAAAAGCATTGAGTCGGTTTGCAACGAGTCTCTCCCATACCTTAGATAAGGATGACAGGAGACTTATTGGCCGATACGACTCAGGGTCATCTTCTGGCTTTCCAGGCTTATGGATCATTTGTATTCCTGCCATCTTCCACTGCTTCGGAAAGACCTGTACCCTAAATATTGCGTTAAAGATAAGCGCTATGAAGAGAAGCGCCCGAGTAGGCAGGGCCTTCAATGTGGTGTTGCACACCCTGTCAATGCCAGGAGCCTTCTTCCTCGGTAGGGTCTTTATGACATCAGCAATCTCCTCGACTCTGGCTGGTTTGATAGGAAGGGACATCTGAAGTGGGGTCTGGAGACTGTCGTTGGTCTCTCTGCACTGCTCCTCCGTGGCGAATTGGAAATGGGTGAACCTGGCCTCTAAGTGGTGAGCAAAAGAATTGGCCTGCTCTTCTTCATTTCTGGCAAGTTCGCCGCTTGGACACCTGACAGGAACTTGTCTAAATGGCTGTCTCATAAGGGACTTAGTGCACCTCCAAAGCGAATATCCAGCATCTATAGTGTAATCCATGGAAGCCAGCCTTTCCTCAAAGAAGTTGCTTCGCAGTTCTCTCACGACATTCCGTAATTGTTTAGCAGCTCGGTTCCAAAGAATGCGGTCCCAGGGGTCTTGAGTGCGGATTGCGCGTCTTCGGAGTCTCCGTTTTTGTGCCAAGAGCTCTCTGGCCTCTCTTGTCAGCACTATCCCATAGTTGGTGCCTGCCGGAGGATCAGGAGGCGTTGAGGCAGCCGCAGCCCTGTAAACAGTTTCTGTGAAGTAATCGACAGCCATCTCAATATCTTCACCAGAATTTAACTGAGTGTTCAGCTGAATCGAGCTCTCCAAATGTTGCCTAAAGGCTAGTAAGTCGGTGTGCTTGGTGACTAGGCGAGGGCTAGGATTGACGTTAACACCATCTGTCGCAATGCTGATGACTAGGGCCAGATGATCGGAGTCCAAATCCCAGCTCTGAGTTATTGTAGCTCGATGGTCAGGTATTCCATGATGTAATGCAAAGTCCAAGCAGGAGGGCCTGTGATTGCGCACGTATGGGTATCTGGTGGGTGATCCAGTTGCAAGAATCTTAGCGCCAGTGGCAGAGATGGCTTCTGCTAGCTCTCGCCCCCTTGGTGAGTTGTAAGTGTCTCCCCACAGCCAATGTCGCGCATTCCAGTCCCCGCCAACCAGGTATCTTTGGCCGCAAGCACGAAGTGTATTGATAAAATGTCTTTCTTCAATCCTGACTCTTGGAGGGCAGTAAATAGAGCTGAACTCCACGTCACCCAGGCCTGTGGCTACTTTTACTGAAGACATTTGCATGCTGCGTGTCTGAATGACCCTTTGCGGAAAGTGACGAAGAGAGGTCCTAACCAAAACCGCTGCCCCGCCAACGCTGTTATTATTTCGGGATGGCTTGAAAGCTGGGTAAAAGGTATATCCATATATTTTTACAGCTTCCCTTCGGTTAACCCTGAGCTCCGTGAGAAGAAGAATGTCAATGTTATTGTTGTGCGCGAAGAGCTCAACTTCTTGCGCTTTTCCTGAAATGCCGTTAGCATTCCAGATAAGGACTTTTAGTGAGTTCATTTTGAAATAGAAACGTTGCTTTGAGACTGAGGATTTAGTCCAGTCCCAGACAGTTTCTTGATTATATTGGCCATATCAAAAACTATTTTTTCAAGCTCATCAAAGCGTTGATTGATTTGACTGTTGTGCTGTTTCTGTTCTTGCTGCTGTTGTTGTAGCCACATAAGAAACTGCTGTTGCTGCTGTTGTTGTAGCTGCTGTTGCCATTCCTGAAACTGTTTCTGTTGCTGTTGCAATAATGTCTGAACTTCGTATGAACTTTGTTGCTGGGACAACTGTTGTGCTTGTAGATTGTGAAGACGACGTTGTGCAGGCCCATCTTTGCTCGGTATTGCATTTGAATTGCCTCCAGCTACTGCAGCATAGGAGACTCCTGTGATTCTTCCAGTACCAACAGATGGATGATGCTGAGCTCGCTGTTGTTGAGTCAAATGCTGCTGATGCTGCATGGCTGTATTATTTGTCCTGTTGCCGCGACCAGACTGCAGGGTAGGGAAGTGTTGCTGGTCTCTAGGAAGCGAATAAGGCACTTGGGTATTTGAGGGACGCATCATGTTTGTATTATTATCCTTCTTTGTAGGCCCCATTGATCGACGGAGAAAATCCTGGTACCATTGACATCCTTTGTAACGGGCCGTATGGTTTCCAGAACAGTGGACACAGGTAGGCTCTGCGTCATTGGGGCGTGAGCATTGGGAAGTTTGGTGACTTTCACCACATCTGGCACAATTGGGATGGCGGCGGCAATATTTAGCTGTGTGTCCGTAATCCTGGCATCGACGACATTGTGCAATTTCTGAGGATTTTCGCATCCTTTCAATCCTTATTTTTTGACGACAAAGAGTCCTCACTCGGTAGATATCATTAATTTTTGCACATGGTTTAATATTAATGAAGAAAATATTAAGTTTTTCATCTCTATTGACTCTTGAGCTCGGATTATGGATGTGAAGAACCTCAAAGCCCAATTTTTTAAAGTCGGTGCAAATGTCATGATTTAGGGTGCTATGATGTAAGTCTTTCACTACGATCCGGTGCGGCTTTTCCGTCTGCATTTGGTATGTGTGGAATTCTAATCCGATGGCATCCATTTGGTTTACAATGGCTCTATATGTGTCACTGTCTTTGGGGAAGATTCTAACTGTTTCTCCTTGGTTAGCTTTGACGACGACGTTATCCAAACTTGCAACTTCTCCTATAAGCTCAAATAGGTCATTTAAGTTGCTAACATTGACAACTATTTGCGGTGGTTTTGGGACACCCTTTAACGGATTTCCGGTGTTAGTAGTTCCTCCTTGCGAGTTTTGGACTGTGTTGGCAGCTTCATGTTGTTCACTCATAAGGTCGGTGTCGTCTGCATCTTCATTCATTGGGACTTCAACATCCTCTCTATCACTTGGAAGGTCTGGGATGTCCGAATCAAGAATGGCAAATCTATTGCTAGAGTTTGATTGTTGGCTTGTAGAGGGTGTGGGCGAGCGCAGAATCTGGCCGCCGCTTGCTCGCTTCGAGTTAGAAGTGGGCGACATGGGCATATTATTTTTCCTCTTACCCGATCGCTGTTTTTGAGCACCGAGCAATTTTGCGGCAGCAGTGCTTAGATTTTCTGTTGCAGTTAATATGCCATTGTCGTGGCTATCAAAACTTGTACCAGAGGAGATGCTGCTTGATGTAGCAGTTGCCATGGTGTAGGTAGAGTTTTGGGACTCGGTGCGTGTAGAGCGTTGAATTTCAGAACGGCATTCAGCCCGAATCTCAGACGGTGTTTTTCCAGCTACCAATAACATTTGCTCACGTGAGATCCTGTTTGAATTATTGCTGTGTTGGTCCTTGGCTAAGCTGGTGCGCAGATCTGCAGCAGTACCAGCTATTTGTCTCATATTTTCATCACTTATATGGGGGTGATCGGGTGAGTTCCCATCCATTTTTGGGCAACTCGCAAAATGTGTATGGCACAAACTTGCGATTGCCCAGCGTCACGAGGCGTCGTTGGATAATTTATATTTTTATAAATTGGGGTATTTTTTTTTTTTACAAATTTTTCTTTTTGATAATTTGACAAAATATCCGAAACTTTGAGAAAAATTTGGGAAAAAACAGGTCCGATCTCTACGAGAGCTAGAATCGAACTGAGTGCAATTAGAACTAAAATAAAATGAAGAAAGAATTAAATTAATATAATAAATATAAATTTTAATTTAAGCTGAATGAATTATATGAATTATGAAAAAATGAAAAATGAATTATGTATAAATTTAAATTTAAACTGAAAGGATAAATATTAAAAATTTAAAAATAAAAATAAAAAAAAATATTATGAAACTAAATTAGATTTTAAGGTGTTAATACTAAGCTATAATTAGTTTTAGTAAAAGTATAAATATTAGTAAAGTCAACGAATTCCACAAATTCTTGGTGCAAACTTCGTGTCGACTTTTGCTGTTGGCCATGTTGCCCAGCTGAGAAGCTGCGAAGCTGGTCGACTGCCAGACTGGCCAAGAGACGGAGTGAATGGGAAGGTGGGAAACTGTTGGAATGGGGAAAAGTCGGACTGGAACTGGGACTGGGATTGGGACTGGCATATGCCAATGGCCTGTGGCTTTGTTTGCGCTTTATGCGTTTCTTGACTTTTTGTTTTGGCTGCGTGTTCTCAACCTTTTGTTCATCCTCCCAACCCCCTATTCCCAAAAAACTCAACACAATTTGCAGATGTTTTCCTGCAGCACAACTACGAGTATGTTTATACCCGTTACTCAAAAAAACAACGAAAAGGGTATACTGTTTTTTTTTTGGTATTTATCGTTATCTATTTTTATAAGCTATCAACCTAGTTAATTGCAACAAGATCGGGCAATACAAACGGTAGTAATGACTGAATATAGTTTTTAGGCAATGTATAATAAATGCCTAAAAGTTATCTATTTTTATAAGCTATCAAAGTTGTTAATTGCAACAAGATCGGGCAATCAGAACGGTTGTAATGACAGATAATAGTTTTTAGGCAATGTATAATAAATGCCTATAAGTATGCAATAAAAAATATTTTATATTTATTTAAATAAATAAAAGGGAAGTCGATTATAGCCTTTTCCGCTTGTTTTCATTGACCATGGCCTTGAGTTGACTTGAATCTTACCAACAGAGTCTTTAAAGCCAACTACACTTTGATTGATTTAATTGAAAGTCTTTCAATTACGTTTTTCATACGTCTGATTGAGTGTCAATCTTAGCTCAAGTGTTGTTGTTTGATTTTAAAGTTAACAAAGCGAACTTTCAGCTATTTGTTGGTTCTTCTGTTTAGTGTCAATTGACAGCACTTTGTGGCTCACATTCTGTTGTTGGACAAATTCTCTGGCAAATACTTAAGCTATGTTTGCCAGATTGAACTGAAGCTGGCAACGTTCATTGTTGGTCGACATTCCACCTGCTCACGCGTCAATATTGTTCTGGCAAATTCACAGGACATTAACAGGACAGGACAGAACAGGACAACGCAACCAGACAGGACACTGGACCAGCATGGCAAATAGCACAGAGTAAAGAGCAAAGAGCAAGGACAATGGGCAGATGCCAATGCATCCATGCATAGATAATGATCCCATCTCTGTATCTGTCCCACTCTTTTTCTCTCTCTCTCTCTCTCTCTCTGTCTCTTTCTCTCTCAAACGAAGCTTCATCACAGATGCGTATCTGCATCTGAATTTCGACTATCACAATTGTTGTCAATAGAAATGAAGTTAAACAAAGCAGACAGCGACCTGTCAAAATCCTGGCAACACATTTGTCTGGCATCACAATTGCAAATTGCAATTAACCTGCACATTTCGGCTTTAATCATGGCTCAATTAATTCTCCAATTTCGATAGATTGAATTGCAGTTGTCGTGTCAGCACATTTAAAACTTGGATAACACGTATGCAACAAATGAAATGCAAATAATCATATCAAAAATAAAAATAAGAATAAAATAAGTAAACAATTTAAATTTTACAGTAATAAATAAATAAAACTCACAGAGAAAAATATACGTTGTACACTTATTTACAATAAATAAAACAAATTAAAACTTTATCAAATTAATTATTTATAAGTAAGTTTTAGTTAACTTGAGGTCAAGTAATGTCTATAAGACACCAACAAACAACAACACACAAAACACTTGCCAAAAATGCAAGGAGCATGGCTCGGTATACAGCTGTTTCAAGAGATGCCAATCTCTATCATCAGTACCGTTTGCTGACTTGACCAGCGATCTCAGCTTAATGTCACTTTTGAGAAGCCAAAACCAGTTGTGAATTTTAGCTCTCAAAAGTGAAATAATAGCTGTGAAGCTGATCTAGCCCTTTGTGTGTTGTTGTTGCCGTCGTTATTGTGCAAATGCCATCGGCATTTTTATTGCAATAACAATTTTGGTTTTTTGTTTTCTGTTAACTGTTGACCTCAAGTTAACTAAAACTTACTTCTACAATATAGAAAGGTCACAAAAACAAACATTTTTAATTAATTATTTATTTTAAGGGACTCCCATTTAATTTATAAGGGAATCTTTTTTAAGCTGGGATATAATATAATAAATTTTTTAAAAAATGTATATAGCAACCTAACCTGTTTACTAAATCTTTTATGCTTAATTTAATTTTTTAATCAATTAACATTAATTTAAAAGGGAATCTTTTTAAAGCTAGGTTATAACATTAGAAATTTTGTATAAAATATATTTAGCAACCTAATTTTTTGTTTTAACTGTTTACTAAATCTTTTATGCTTAATTTAATTTGTTTAGTTTATTTCATCCTAATCTTAATTAAAAAAATAAAATAAAAAATAAAAAATATAAAATAATAATAATAATTTACAGGGCATCCCAAACATCTAATAAAGTTATAATAATAATATTTATATTGGTTATTTATTGACTTAAATTAAAAACATACTACAACGTATTAACCAATATTATTGTAAAGTGCTTTCCACTTAATAACTCATACATAGATTTTTCCCATTAAAAACTGAATAGTTGATGGGCATACTACTCCATACTTTTGCCATATAAGATCCGCTTTATCATAGACATTTTTCCATGTAAAACCAATTTGCTAAATCCATAGTACATCCTTCCCAATCAGCTTACTTGCATTTGTAGAACTTTGTTCCATTGAAAACTGAATTGTTGCTCCACAGTTTGTCATTGTGATGAAACTAATTTGCCACGATTTGTCATGAAAATGTCATGGAAATTGTTGCACTCTCCAATTGTTATGGGTAAAGTCGAATCATTTAAATAGTTGTCTCACTGCATTTACGAGACCATTAAATATTCGACAGTCATGGCAAACAGTTGTGAGACGAGCTGTGCGTTACATTGCAATTTACATAACTGTCGTCACATTGACACGCATTTGCCATTACTTATTAGCAAATATGTGTGTAGCACATTAACTTGGCTATTTAATGCTGCCCCATGGAGTGTCGTAGTCAAGTTGCACGCTTGCGTCCACATAAATAATGCTCGTTTATTTGTTTTAATGCGCAACGTTGCGTATACGCAATTTGTGTGCGAGCTGCCTCTGAATGCCTTTGCTTGTTGTATTTACATATCTGTTGGTAACTTAATTCCCTTCGTTCCCTGCCTTGTCATCACCTGCCTGCCCTAGCAGCTTTTTATTCTGCCTCCCATTCATTTGCCCAGGGATTTTGGAGCTTCTTTTACCATTTCATTTATATTTTTTTTTATTTTTGAGCCATTGCCAAGGTGGAAAACCAACTGTCCTCGACTGACTGGATATGAAAAAGCAAATGCGTTTTCCATGTCGCATTTGTATAAATGTCCTGTTTGAGTCCTTGTGGTGCATTTCATTCTGATTTTTTTCTCTCCCTCTCTTTTACGATCATCTAACGAGCTATTAAAACGGAAAGCAAATGCTTTGAGTTTAGTTCAACAACTAGTTGCAGTTGTTATTAGCCTTGGCTACTGCCTAATAGCCATTCTATGATGGCAAGTAGGAGCTGCTTTTCAAGTTGCAAGGACAAATATGTTAAATATTCAACGAGTAAATAGAGAGAAAACAAATCAAATGTGAATCAACTGGATCATGTAAGCGCATCAACTGATGTCTTTATAAAACTACTTGTCCATTTTTGAAGTTTGCATTTTACAAATCTTCCCTTTTTTATAAACTCAATAAAAGTTTCAAAGTTAAGTGAAAGTTGAAAACTTTCTTTTTTTATAATTTCTGTGAATTTTTTGTTAGCTGACACTTTTTACGGCAACCTAAACTACGAGTAAATATCAAAGAAAAATATATAAAAACATAATTATGACCTTGACTCATAGTCTTATGTCCAAAAAAAAAATTTAATGCTTTGTTTGAATAAATGTTGAAAAGATAAAATGAATTTTGTTTTAGACCTTGATTAATAAATTATGAAATAAAAATTATATATTTGACTTTTTTTATTAAACATTATCTCATTCAATTTTTTTCTTCTTTTTACCTTGATTTTTTACAAAAAATATTTTGATGCAAAAAAATTTTTCAAACAATTCTTAGAGTGACTGCAAAACAAACTTTTCAAAAATATTTTTGGTAGTATTTTTTAAAATTATTTGAAAATTGCTAAAATGGCACTTTTTGTATGAAAAGGAGGAAAAAGTAGGAATAAGGGGTTAAAATAGTAATTTTAATGATATTCAAAAAATTTTAAAAATACTAGCAAAAATATTTTTGAAAATTTTGCTTTGCAGTAACTCTTAGAATTTTTAGAAAATTTTTTTTGCATTAAAAATTTTTTGTTAAAAATCGTAGAAAAAAGTAGATAAAAACACTTTTACAAAAGTTCTAAATTTTCCATGGATACCTAATGAGTTAAGGAAATTTTTGTGTCATTCAAACGAAAATTAAATGATAAGATTAATTTAAGAAATCTGCATGAAATCTTTAGTGTTAATAGTATATTTTATTGAATAACCTCATTCACATATACTTATTTTACTGGGTGTATTTTAAATAATTGAAATATCAAAACAAATACCAAATATCCAACAACAAAAAGTCACAAAAAATACAGAATATACCAAAAATACCGAAAATACTAGTTCACACTTTTTTAATATTCTGGTATTTTTTTTATAGTGCATTTCATTTGTATTTTATAATCATCACTTATTTGTTTGAGCGTAAAAAAACTCAAACTATATTTTTTTTATCTATTTACATATATGAATTTGTGCTAAAAGGTTGAGCACTCTTATCTATTATCATTTATCAATATGCCTGTCATTTTATCTAGCACCCTTTGCGCACACACACACCTTACAGACACACACACACACACAAAATGCTGCTCATTTAATTAATTACAATTGTTGAAAAAGTGTTACACGCCAGTTATGAAGACAGGTTGTCTGTCAGATAGACAGACAGACAGACTGGCATCATGGCAGATGTTAGATGTTAACAAAGGAAGCGGAATGTCGGAATAATTTACATGCTTATTAATTAGATGGATGCCACATAAATTACGCATACGAGACGTGGCACACACAGAAACCAAACCAACCGATAAAACAAACTCAACACAAAGCAAAGTTTCCAAGCGAGTTTTCCCATTTTCCTGCTGTCAATTAATATGCGAGTCTTGTCAAATTTACAGTCACTCACAAAACATTTCTCAAACGTTGGCCAGTTATAAAGTTGTGTGTGCGGCAAACGATTTGTCTTAGACAGTTGATTTTGTTAAGGCGCTTTTTAGCACTTTCTCAAGCACACAATAAATCGATTAGGGTCTAGTCTAGGAGTCGAGGAGTCTAGGAGTGGCTGCTTCCGTGTCTAGTGACGCATGGCAAAGTGGCAGACACATCGTTATCGTTATCAGCACCACAGACAGTGGCAGCTTTTGTTGCGCCTCAATGACTGTGGTGGCAGCCACCACTGAGGGACTGCAAAAGCCGTTACGCTATTTGGCCAAGAGCTTCTCAAATCGAGGCTCTAAGTTCTGCCAACAATTTTAATTAATTTCGATTGTTGGCTAACTACAATGTCTTCGTATTTTTACTTTTTTTTTCATTATTTAACTTCCAGACGACAGAAAGAAATTACATAACTATAATAAAATTAGAAAATAAACTTAAAAAAATAACAATTTAACTATATGAAGTACACAGAAAAAAACGACAGAAAGAAATTATTTAATATATAAAAAATAAGTTAATAAATTTATCAATTATTTTATATAAAATACACAAAAATAGCTAGAAAATAAGTTAATAAAACTAACAATTTAATTATATGAAATACACAGAAAATCAAGAAACAAAATAAGTTAAATTTACAATTAAATTATATTAAATACAATTTAAAACTTTTACATATGTATATTAAAATAAAGTAAACTATTCAAGTTGGCAACTCGCCTACAAAGTTCTTGTATGTTTTCAGTTAAAATTAACTGGGCATATAAGAATAAGAGCAAGGACGCAAGTCTATAGCAGAGAGTCCTGCAAATTGAGGGTATGCATTTAAAAAACTCAATTTGCAATGGGGGCTGCAGAGGTCCTTCACAATTTAAACAAGCCTAAAGGCTGCATGAAAGAATATCATCAAAAAATCAGACCCAAGTCCAGTTTCAAGTGCCAGACTCTCGAAGCCAAATGCTTTCGAGTGTCCTGTCGCTTGCTCCTTCGCTCCTTAGCTCCCTGGCTCCTGACCATCAAAAGTTTTGCGCCCCAGCGTCAAACAACAACAACAAAAATAACAATGGAGGCCATAATCACTTAACGAATTGCGGGCCAGTTAACAATTGTAAAGCAGTCTTATGAATATCCAAAACAGATGCAGGCAAATGATATGAATAAACGTTCATTTTTAGCGAATAAAGTTGATGTTAAAGTAGATAATAAAAAATTGAACTTTAATTTTAATTTAAAAAACAAAGTATTATTGCAAACAAAAATTAATAGAAAATAATTTTTCACTTAACAATATAAAAATATATAGTAAAAATGTAATCCATTAACAAAATATAAAATTGAAAATTTACAAAACTACCAATTATATAAAAAAAAATGTATTTTAATATTTCTGGTAATATTTAGCATTTGTTTTTCATTTTTAAATGTTTAAATAGCTAAAACAATTTTTATTTCTTTTTGTGTAATAAAAACTGAAAATAAAAATTACATAAATAAAAGTTTTAATTTATTACTATTTAATTATTTTATATATTCCATCAGAAATAAATTCAAAAATTTATTTTTATGATAACTTCTTAAATAAAAATTGAATTTGGTTTCCTATAAATTTACTTTTAAAATTCCCATTCTATCAGCTTAATTTTATAGGTTTAATTTTAAAACAAACCTTACTCATATTTAAGATCCCAGGGTAATTGTAAAGTCAACCCACCTTAAATGGCTTGCTGTTGTCGAGCTCAGCGAGATCCTCGTCCGCAGTGGTGGGCGGCGGTGTGGGCGTGTTTGGGGACAATGCCAGCTCCAATGTTATGCTGTCTGCCGCATCATCCACATCCGCATCAACATCCGCATCAACATCAGCATCAGCAGCAACAATAACATCCGCATCAACATCAACATCGCCAACGCCATTGCCATCGCCATTTTGGCCATCAACATCTTCGTCATCTTCAACATCATCGGCATCGGTATCAGCGTCCATTTCCGCAGCACGCATCAAAGTTCTTTGTCGTCTTGTTCCTGTTGTTGTTCTCGACATGGTCGCTGCCAAAGGAACCTGATTCCGTCCCGGGATCGAAGACGTCGTCTCCGTTATTTCAGCTGCTGTTTTCACTGCATTAATTTCAGTCATTTTTCTTTTTTCTTTTCTTTTTTAGTTTGACAAGTCAAACCAATTAAAACGTTAATTAAAATATATTTAGTACTTGTTGCTAGTTTTTTGCCTCCTCTTTGTTATGCGTGCTCCTTTTTTTTATTATTATAACAATGCAATTATTATAACATTGTCGGCAATTTTAATGAGCAGTCGTTTTATGATATGATTTCTTTTAATTTTTTATTTAACTCTTTAACTTAATTAAAATTCATAAAATAATTATATTTATTTTACACAATTAAAACCACTTCAACTTTGTTTATAAAGTTTTTGTTGCAAATTGAATTCACATTCTTGAAGAATGTTTTTAATTGAAGACGCGTTTCTTTGTTGTCGGAGTTTTGTTTTCTATTTCGCCGTGGCAGCCGCACCCGCCAATTGTAACACAAGCCGGCCGAACTTGGAATAAATTGCCAGACAACTGTGCGTGCTGTATTTAAACAGGCAGCTCACTGACTTTGCCCCATTGTCTGCTGTCTTTGCAAAGGCAAACAAACACAAAAAGCAAATGCAAAATGTAGAAGCACAGCTTACAGTGAGCTTCGAAGAGCGTGCGCTGTTAAGCGGCTGTTAAGGCATTGCGACTGTTAAGGCGTTGCGACTGTTAAGGCAATGCGACTGTTAAGGCATTGCTGGCGCTGTTAGGCGACTGTTAAGGCATTGTTAGAGTTGTTATGAGACTGTTAAGCGACTGTTTAGGCATTGTTGGCGCTGTTACGCGACTGTTGAGCGACTGTTAAGGCATTGTTGGCGCTGTTAAGCGACTGTTAAGGCATTGTTGGTGCTTTTCTTTTATTGCCAACTGCCAGACAAAGTTTTGTGTACATTAACTGGCACTAGGCTTGCACCTGTGACCAGACCAATGTCTGGTCTGCTCGGTCACCTGCACAAAAGGCAAAGTTTCCTAGTTTTTTTGTCCTTTTTTTTGGAATAGAAAATGCATAGGCAACGCCTAGTAAATTGTTGCACTCAACAACGTAAATAAATATGCATGTATATGTATATATTTTATTTGAACACACACATACATTTGGAACTTGAACTTTTGGTCTGCACTTTGTGTAAGGGCAAAGTTTATAAATGCAATAAAAATAAAGTTGGCAATTTGCAGGCCACTCTTTCACTCACTGCAGGCCTACACTCAATAGGCAGCTGAAAAATGTCATTTCACGATAATAAGGTCCTGCACTTAACGCATTATTTAAATTGATGGGCACTTTGAAGAAAACTTTTCAACAAAGGTGCATCGTCAGACAAAGGAGCTGATTTATAGTCTGTTGTTTGAATGGGGCGTGACATTTACATATCAGCTATATTTCAACAAGTTTATTTACGCGCGGATATTGAATTGAAATTCATGGAATTTTCAGCGAAATCCAAACCATATTTTAACATCAAACTGCGCTAAATTTAACTTTGCCAACCGTTGTAAGTAACAAATTTGCATACACATTTATAGCCAAGTTAAGCCTGCGAAATACAAAACAAAAAATAGTAAAACATTGCGTATACGCCGCGTGCAACGCGACTGCAGAAATTGTCAGTCTGTCAATGCAGCGCACGCAGCTCGGAAGTTGCCCGAAATGTGCTGCGATTTACAAAGCGAATCACAATAGTGATGTGTACGTGACTGGCGAATAAATCACGCCAAATGCTGCAATTTTATTGAACCAAATATCAATTGAATTTTGCTGTGATTCGATAATAAAACGAAACGGATTGAATGAAAGAACTTGAAATGAAAACATTAGTGCAATGATATTGAAAGCTCTTGGAATTATATTTATATATTCTGCCATTTCAATATTTAAATATTAAAAATAGCTATAGAGCAAAATAAATAGCATAAAATAATGTTATATTTATATTTATATTTAAAAATAGCAACATATCTAAAACAATTAGTATAAATTAAAAATTGTGTGATAAACATGTGTCTGATTCTAAATGTCGCATTTTTACAGACTATTACAATTTCTAAATAAATTAAAATAAATTCCTCCCTTAGAAACATATTTTTTTAACTTATTTCTTTATTATGCATATTTCTATAAATTTCAATTTTAGCAATTTCAGCGATTTTAGAGTGTGATTTTTATTATATTTTTTTTATATATTCTTCCATTCAAACATTTTGCTTTTTTTTAAGAGAAAGTTGTCTAAATTGTGGAAACTTCTCTATAAATACATATATGTAAATAATTTTCCTATTTCAAGCCTGTTATCTTTTACTTAGGATTGTCTAAAAATCACTTGAGCATCTCAGATTACCTATCAGCATGTCCTTGACAAACAATGTGCGCCTAAAAGCATGCAATGCATTTTGCATATTTCAGCATTACATTTCAGCTGACCCAACGTCAGCACATTTTGCATATCACGCAATATTTCATATATGTTTCGCAATATAACAAGCACATACACATACACATTTACACGAATATTGTCAGAGTAATAATTTCCGTGTTCATTTCCTTGCGGCAATCAAACAGAGCAATAATTTATGTGCCAGCCTCGCTAATTGTGCATTGAAACGAGGCGCGAATATTTTTTTGCATATGGCCACGTTTGCATTTCAATACGAAAGAGCGAAGCAAAGAAGGAGGAGGTAAAGAGGAAGCTGAATAAAGGAAGGTAAAAGGGTCAGCTTAACAAATTGAAATTTATGCGTTACAGCAGCCGTTGACTCAAGGTAACAACGAGGCAACAACTGTCGTGTTTAATTATGTTGCATGACCTTCGATGTCTGCAGTTTGACAAGCACTGGAAGGCAGCTCGATTAATTAACTCACATGTCGTCGCTGGTAACGAAAAGGTCACACAACGCATGTGGCTATGATTAATTGTTTTGACTATGGCCAAGCGACATTTTGGACACTTGCCAGGACATTGGGCCGATTCTCAACTTTGGCATTTCCACTTGTCCAGCGAACAAAACTAAAACACAAATTTAAACTCACAACGGCAACGGCAACTGAAACTGAAACTAAAACAAATCGTGAATTGTGTATCCATGAAGTGGCTAAATATTTGCTGCCTTTGTTTGGCATTTGAATACAATTGAATGAATTTAAATAAAAAAGGGAATGCGAAAAGAGCGCACATCAAATCGCAAGCAATTTAATTAAATTGAAATACGAGACTTTTGACTCTCACACACATTCAAATTATGCAAGGAATTTATGCCGGCTTGTGCCATGTCTCAATTGTTTTTTGTTTTCTCTTTTTTTTTTTTTGAGTTTTCACTTTGTTTTTAATGCCGCCTTTTGTATGATTATTCGCCCGAAGCAAGCAATTAAATTTGCTCGTAATGCCATAATTAATTATCCGCATTTAAATGCACATCAAATTATCCACTTGTGTGCTTATATAATGGTTCAATGTTAAGTGATTCAAATTTGAGTAATTGAATGCTTAAAGTGAACTCAATTGTTACTAAGTATTCAGCATTTTTGAGTCAATTTCATATTATACATATTATTGTTATCATTAAAAAGAGAATTTCAGCTGAGCTCTTTTTAACATATTAAATCCATTTTTCATCTGACCAAATAAATCATAATTACTCTCAATTTACGCTGTACTCGAACCTGACACCTTGTTATCAAATTGAACTAATGCTTTGGTCACCAAGACAACTCATTCATCATCAATTACGCGGCTCTGTCTAAAATGTAATTTGGTAAATGTAAATGAATTTATGTCAGCCCACATAAGTATGCTTCAAATTTAAGACTGAGTTGATTTAAAGCTGGAATCGTAACGATTCTTATTTGAGATATAAATTACAATATAAAAATATTGATATAAATAAAAACAAATATTTGAAAAAAAATACAATTTTTCTATCTACAAAATTATGTAATAATAAATAAATTTTAGCTTGAATTTAAAAATCATCAATTTATATTACATTTTATACCAAATTATAAGATACTTTATTTTAATTGCCACTTTTGTTAAGATTAATTTATATTATAAATATTGGAAATAAAATATACCATAGCTGACAAAAAAAAATTTATTTTAAATAATTTTTGGTATTATTTGCTGTAAAATAAAATAATAATCTGTAAACCTATTATTAAAATAAATATTAATTTTAGCTGCAAAATACAAACTAAATTTATTTTTCTGCTGCTTAATTTAAATTCAGACTTATAATTAAAATTGCTTGTTTTGTAAAAAATTTAAAAATATTTAAATTTAATCGTTAAACTAACAATTAAATAAGTTGTTTTGCAATATATTTAAATTCCTTTCTTATAGTATTATTATTAAATCGAATGTATAATTAAAGTTGACTTTATTTTAGAGATATCCTGTAGCTCCAAGTCCTGCAGATTCTGTGTAAATTGTGGTTACCCATTGACCACATTTCGTTAGACGCTCAATCAGGCAACGCGCCATGTTGCCTGTTATATTTGTTGAAGGACTTTGGCGACCCGCTGATCGACGTCCAGCTGCGATAAAAAGGTCAACTTGGCGGCGCTTTCATTCGCTCAAATTTGACACATTCAACGGCATTATAATTTTCCCTTACTTTTCTCTTATTTGTGTTGGTCTAATACTAAAAATTTGCATTATCCGCAGCTGTGTCTGGGCGGGCATATGCTCGTCTATGGACCCTGTGGCAGCAGCTAATGAGTTTGGATTTGGCCCAAAACAAATCAGCGCGACAGACAGATAGGCAGACTCAAATACAAGCATAATAAACACACAGACTCAGACACACAGACACTCTCACACAAACACAAACACACACACAAATACAGTGGCAAATGAGGCAATTTAAGTGGTTGTTGTTTTTGCCGCTTGCCGCCGGCACGAAGTGCACAATTATGGTGACGCCCACAAGAACGCCCACCTTTCACACCGCCCCACCGCCCATTGCTGTGCACTATGGGACATTTGACCAGTTTTTGTGGCTTAAATTCATTTTTCACAAGTATAGTATGCTAATTTAACATCAAACTGTTATGTTACATACTATAAATGGTAACATAACAGTTGAATGTTAACATAGCGGCTTTTAATTGCAATAGAAATCATGAATCAAACTATTTTGTTACATACCAGAAATTTTGGCATAACGTTTTAATGTTAATTAATAAAATAAATAAAATAAATTCCGAAAAAAAATGTTAAAAAAAATTTTATATCTTCATAAGAATTTACGTGTTATTAATTAATGTCACAAAAACTGGTCAAATGCCCCATAGTACATCGCAGTGTCGCATTGCTGCTTCTTGCTCTTCCTCTCTCCCTCTGCCTCTTTCGCCGCCTCTTTCGCCGCCTCTTTCGCCGCCTCTTTCGCCGCCTCTGCTCACATGTGCCACGGGGCGTATTAGCAATGCCCATTGCGGCATCTATTACGGAAACTTGTTGTTTATGTGCAATGCGAAGCTCACACACACAAACAAACAAACAAACAAACACACATAATATGCAACAACACTCTCCGCAGCTCTTTTACATATGTGTATTTCGGCAAAAGGGCGCAAGAAAAAAAGAAAGTTAACAACGAAATTGTAGAAAATTATGAGCTCGATATGTTGTTTATTTGGCCACACCCCCCGTTGCTGCTGCTGCTGCTGCCCGCCCTCGCAGCTGCCACTGATGTCAGACATTTGACATTTGTGCTCAGTGCTCAGTGCTCAGTCCTTTGCCATTTACTCACTTCCATATTTACTTACTTGTCTGGCCATGAACCTCGATTTTCTTACTCTGTGCTCTGTGCTCGCCTACATTTGCTTGTCTGCAAAGTGGAATTGTTGCAGTGGCAGGCAGAGCTGCCTGTACAGTGAAATTAAGTGGGAAAAAGTGAGGAATGAAATGATTTAAGTATATATTTATCATCATTTATTATTATTAAATTAATCAAACATTTGTTATAGTTGTCGCAAAGTGAACGACTGTAAATATTTTATTTTATATTATTTAAGATAATCAAAATAAAAATCAAACTTAGAACTTTAATTTTTATTGTATTTTTTGGAAAATTATTACAATTTTATAAAATAAAATTAAACAAATCTTTATGCTATCAATATATGTATATACATATGCATGTATGTACATTTCAAGAACAAAACATCTATTGAGAAACTGAAACTCAAGAAAAGAGTTATACATATAAAAAATTATTTTTAAAATATTGTTTCATCTAAACTTGAAAAAACAAAATTTCTTTAAATTTTTAATTCCAATTACTTAAAATATAAATCTAAGAATTTTTTATAGCTATTATTATTCTGCATGTAAGTTTAAAAATCTATTTTTCCGATAATTTTTTTCTATTATAATAACATTTAGCAACTCAATTCTTAAATATTATATTTTGGTAGCAAAAAATAACTTTCAAACCTTCAACTACCACTCTGATTGATATTTTATATCAATATTAATTCTTTATTTAAATTATTGTAAAATATTTTCTCAAAATGTTTATAACGGGTCACAACTAAAATTCTGGACAGATTTTGAGTGCCTGCAGCTTAGGCATGTTTTGTCGTATAACAATGGTTTTTGGTAATAAAATCAGCTATTGCATGATCTTTTTACCAAATAATTCCAAAAAATTATGTGCACTATATTAGGCTTCAAAATGCCTTCCAAACAGCAACAGCTGCGAAAACGTATTGTACGCTTTTACCAAGATCACAAACAGCAGGGAAAAACTTACACCTGTGCCCATTTTATGGCGGAGGGCGTGGCAAAAAGCACTTTATATTTAATTCTCAGCAGTTTGAAAATAGAAAGGCAGTCTGGTTCATGAAGAAAATCAACAATTATGACTACAAATATCATTTAAAAGCTAAAGAGTACTTTTAACAATAAAGATGGGATAAGCCAAGCTGAAGCAGCCCGAAAATTCGGATGCTCACAGCAACATATCTGCAAAATACTAAAATCATTTTATATCAAAGGCAGAAAAAAGCAGCGGTCACCAGGTTGCACTGAGACGCAAATCCAGCTAGTAAGATCGCAATGCAGGTGGATGTGCAAAGATTACAAAGAAAAATCATTAATTCTTGGTAATCAAATATATTACTTTGTTCCCAAAGATAGAAATTCCACATCAATTGCAGATTTTTTTGGTGAACTTTAAAGATTAGTGTATAAGAATGGATGGAAAGCCAAAATTCAAGCAATTGACACGTCGCATCCGAAAATGCCTAAAAGAAATTGACCCAAAGGGCGTACAACGTGCATTTTCGACCGTCTGCACAAAACGGCGTAGTGTGGCCGACAAAGAACATTTTGATCAAGTCCATTAAATAAAATAAACTTATATTATTACTACCTTTATAAAAAAAATAAACTCAATAAGTATTGACCGAAAATATATTTTTGCTGGACTTTTGAAATTAGTCCAGAATTTTAGTTGTGACCCGTTACTTTGGCCCACTGTGCACGCTTTTAAAAATGTATCCAACTTTGCTAAATTGTCGCAGTCTCGCTTTATCGCACTTCAAAGCACTTTTGGCCCCGAGAAAAAAACTCAAGCCAAATTATATTTTTGATGGGCGTCAATTTCTGCGATAGAGTGAGTAAAATAAAAAGGAAACCCGTCACTGGCACACGACCCTTTAATACTTATGTATGTATATAGAAAATGTGACTTTTTAATGAAAATTGTAGCCGCAACATCAAAGGCAGTCAAATACAGTCATAAATTTCAGCTTGGTTTCGTATTTACATTTTAAAATAAATATCGCATGCTTTGACCTAACAAATGCGTCATGTCAAGGACACGAAACCGCCAAAAAGGAAGAACAACAACAACAACAAAAACAACGACGGGAAATTAAAAGCATATTAAAAGCCGAAAAAGGTTGACAAGTCAAAGGCAAAGATTTTTATTTTAGTTAATTTGAGCGCATTAAAAATGCAAAGCAAAGTTGAAATCGAATTTGCAAATAGTTTGACGACCACGCCCATGAACATAAAGCAACGCCCACGCCGACAAGGAAGCCAGTGTGGGCCAGGTCAGAATGCTGTCGTCATGAATTTAGGTCAGTTACGGGCTGCAAATCGCGACCAGCTGACTGACTGTCTATGTGACTCTGACTCTGACGCTGACTGTGACTGTGACTGTGAGCTTTGAAGTGTGTTAGTAGGGCAGCGTCTGTGTCTCAGGCCAGATTCAGGCCTGGCTCCGACCTGAACCTGGACATGGCCCCCTATTTGCGCACGTCACAGCGCCTT
Source organism: Drosophila recens (assembly GCA_037043495.1). NCBI lineage: Eukaryota > Metazoa > Arthropoda > Insecta > Diptera > Drosophilidae > Drosophila > Drosophila recens. Next base: position 8,455 of record JBAMBJ010003350.1, on the reverse strand, counting down.
TTTGTGACGTCACTGGTCGTTGTGTGTTTAATGCAATTAACTGCGCCAAATTGCAACACGAAGTTCAACTCAAAAGTTCTCTTCAAAGCTCACTCTCTCTCGCTCTCTCTCTATCTCTTCTGCACTCTCTCTTTCTCTCACGCACTTGTTCTCTTTAGCCAGCGCATAAAGACAAATTGAGTTTTGCTTTCATACGCCCTGTTGCACACTGGCGTATAATGCGCATACGCCTCGTTTGAAGCGCTCAAACATAGTTTAACATATTTATCCTTTTGGTTATTTATTGCATATTTTTCTATTTAATTGTTTATTATATTTTATCCATTTTATTTCTCATTCTAAATAAATAAAATAATAAACATATAATTTATTAAATTTCGCGCTCAAACCTAATTTAACATTATAATCTTTGTTAATTATTTATTTAATATTTAATTATTTAATTGTTATTTATATTATAAATTTGTATTTCTTATTAAATTTGAAATTGTAAGTAATTCCTTTCTGATCAAAATAAATAAATAAACAAACATTAAACAGAAATTAACTTTATTATCGTGTTATTTATTTATTTTATATTTTACTATTAAATTGTTAATTAATCTCTAATTATTTTTAAAATTCTATTTAATTACTCCCTAATCTTTGTAATTTATTTATTTAATATTTAACTATTTAATTGTTATTCGTATTATTTATTTTTATTTCTAATTATATTTGAAATTTTTATTATATCATTCTGTTCAAAATAAATAAATAAAGTAACATTATATTATATTATATATTTATTTTTCTTATTTTATTTAAAATTCTAATTAATTTACCTCTGTTCTAAATAAATAAATGAAAAACTTTTCCTTTTTCGTTTTTAATATGCATTTATTTAGTTCTGTATGTATATTGTTTGCTTGGTGTATGCTGTTACTCCTAAATTAATAACTTGTCATATATTATATTTATTGCTTAATTCATACTGCATTTCATTGATTTCTGTTCTGTTTGTTTTGTATAATTAATTATGAGTATAAGAGTGTAATTGCCATTTTTGCTCTTGATTTGCATTTATTGTTTAAATGTACTAATATTAAGTGTAGGTTTCTTTTTCTTTCTTTCGTTTTTAAATTCTTTACGTTTGTTATTTGACTACAATACATTATATAGTAAGTACATTATATATTTGTGGGGGGTTCACTTGAAGCAATTTCAAACCAGATCGAGTACAATCTATAAGTACAATCATTTAAGTTTCTATTGTACTCTCAAAATATTTATTACACATAATTACAGTCAGTCTCAATTGGCTTTGACAAATGACATTTGTAATGGCATTAGTCTAAAAACAATTTCATGTGCGTCTCATCATATCAAACATCATATTTATTAACCTAATTAACCATAGCATATCATTAACTCAATTTCAACAAAACTCAAACTAAAATCTTGCATTCAATAAAAAAGCTAATTGAAATTTGTTTAAAATGTCTCAAATGTTTACAATAAAAATTACAAGGAATAAAGGAGCTTTTAATTTTAAATTCTAGCTACTCAAAAAAAGCATTTTTTAAAGAATTTCTACTCTCTTCATTTAAGTAATTTGAACAATAAAACCTTTTATAAATATTTTAACTAATGCATTAAAAATTAACATGATATTTTCTTCTCTTTACTTATATATGATATATATTTATATATATTTTATTATTTTCATTTATTGTTGCCGATTTATTTTGATTTATTTTTTTTTTAATTTTTTTCAGGTGCTTTTGACAAAACTGTCAGCAAATTTTAACTACGAAATTTTGTTTATTGACATTGAATAGCATTTTCTAACTGACAATCGGGAGTGTTTTCAATTTCTTTCATTCTTAATGTATCTGTGTATTTAAGTTTGTAAATTGTAAATTGATACTCCCTTCTCAGCTAATAAAAACTTTGAAATTTGCATAGAATTAAAAGAATTCATTTTGAGTTAGTTTTTTTTTCCAGTTTCCATTCGCCAAATTTATTGTTGAGAATGTTTTTGTTTTCCAACCTTTCTTGACAATTTAATGCTAATACGTGTAATATTTCGTTAACTTTCATTTGCTCTTAAATTCTACGAAGCATTCTCTGAAGATTTCTGTATGTTTCGTTATATTTATGTATGATTTTCATTAGTTTTATTTGCTACAAATACGTGTATGTTAACCCAATGTTGCAGGACTGATTTCTTCGGTATAGATTTGTTTGGTTGTTTGTTTTATTTTCGTGGTATTTTTTGAAACTTCATTTGATAAAAATTGCCATCGCCTTGTGGATCCTTAGTTTGGCCATTATTTCTTGTCGGCCAGGCTTCATCTAAGGCTGCCCAAAATGGGCAGTCAGATGTCGCCATTGTTGCCATTTCCATGTCCATTCCCATTGCCATTTCCACTTCCATTCGCATTCGCGTTCGCTTCATTTGCCGCCTCGGCATTTGATTCAGTATTGGCAGTGCAATTAATTGCCTCGGCCACTGTTATGGTTATGGTGGTATTTTGATTGTCGCACTGCACCACCTCGATGGTGCGTGTATTGCTTGCACTCACTGTTCCATTCCTCTCCACCTGTCCGCCGCCTGTCTCCGCCTCATTCAGCTGCCGTCCAATCTCACGGTCAATGGCCTCCGCATCCTCCGGATAACGCTCCGAGCAGAAGATGGCGCCTGCCTTCAGCAGCTTCAACAGATTCAAGCGATCCTCCGCATTTCGCTTGGCACACAGCGGTCTGAAGCAAGCAAAATAATACAAGGAAAATATATGAATAAAAATCTGTTCAACTTCAAAAATATTTAAATTTAAAATTCCATTCAATAAATTTAATTGTATTTCCAAATCAACTATTTTTAAATATAATTTATTTATATAATTGGTTTAACAACGATTCCTGACACCAATTTAACCTAATAAATAAATAAATTATGAATTTATTAAAGTGATAGGAATTTTTAAAATTATTAATTATTATTAATTATTAAAAAAAAACATTAAAGCTTTATTCGTTTTATAAAAAAAACAACTTTAATTACATTTTTAATTTTTTAAATTTTTAATTTATACAAAAAAATGAAAAAAAAAAACAAATTTGCATAAGTTATTAAAGAAAAAAAAAAACTTCAAAATTGTATTAATTTTTAAAAAAAAATAATTTAATTTTTAATTTTTTTTTTAATTTTTAATATGCTCGCACTGTTAATATCTGAACATTAAATTTAAATTTAATTTATTTGATTTTAATACTTTAATTGATTTTAATAACATAATTTAGAATATTTAATACTAAGGGTAAGCAATATTTATTTAAAGCGGTTTTATGACAAAAATTAATTTATTTCACATTTAAGCAAAACTATAAATTATTAACAAAATTAAAAAATAAATAAAATTTATTTTTATACTTTTCGAATTGTATCCAATATTTCCTAAATTATTGTTTGAGTCCAATTCATTTCAATTCAATTCAACTTTAAAATTGTAATTTTATTTTAAATCTCAAATAGCTTTTGAAGACTGTGAATAATGTAGAATAATGAAATATGTATTTTATCATGTTGATTCAAAGTGTTATTTTAAATAAACTTAAAATAAAAAGGGACTGACTCACCTGCCCGCATCCTTGAGCTGCTCCATAAACTCCTTGCCCGTTATGTCCACCAGCGAATTGGGATCCATGTTGGACAACGAGTCCAGGTCGGCATCATTCATGACCGACACATTGCACAGGTTGTTCTGCAGTTGACCCACCAATTGACGGATCCGTGCCGATTCCGAGTTGTTGGCATCCGTAGTATCGCCGTTCTCTGGATTACCAGCGTTGCCACTGCCATTGGCGGTGCTGCCATTCGGTGTCGTTATTGTCACGTAGTGCGTTGGCTATAAAACCAAATCATATTAAATCATTATTATTATATTTCAAATTGGACAACGTGTTGTTTATGTGGCAACAATAATTGAATTATTGTCACAACAGGCGCGTTTCGCTCGTAAAAGTAATTAAATTCATTCGAAACAATAAAGTATGCATACTACAATCGAGTTTGCTCGACCAAGAGTTACCCATTACACGTATATTTGCAGCTCATAATAATATGTATATATATCTATATATATAAAACTCTTTGTCCTGACTGACTCACTGACTGACTGAGAATCAACGTGTAGGCCAAACGGCTAAGCGTAGAAAGATAAAATTTTCACACAACATAGATGAGATATAATAATATAATTTGTATAATGCTATTCTTAGATTTCACCAAATAAACATCTGTGTTTTTAAAAAATTTGGAAATTATTTTCTCATGAATAAAAATTCAAAAATAGTTTCAATTGTTTTAAAAGATGTGAGGTAGAAATAATATTTTTAAGGCACAAATATCCAGTTTTATATTATACCAAAAATTTCAGATAAAATGAATCTACATTATAGAAGAAAACTAGTTAATTTTCTCAAATTGTTCACTACTTTTTTTTATTTCTTAAGTCTACAAAATTATTATCTAAAGTAGTTGCTTATGCAAGTGAATATTAATGTAATTATTTTTTATATTTATATATATTTGATGCCACTCTGCATATCACAAAAGGGTATACGAGTAATTGTCACATAAAATACATAAACAGATAATTGAATTTGACAAAGATGTAAGTTTCTACTCACATCAATCCAATGCTCGCCGGGAAAAACAGCTACCAGCTCGGTGTTCTCGTCCAGAGTGCGAAAATATTCCTCATCGTCGATCTCGGTGCCATCCGAATCCAAATGGATGGTTGGCTGCTGTTCACATTTCTCAAATTTCTCGGCTACTTTGGCGCGAATTTCCTCCAAGCTCGAGGCGCAGACGGATTTTTTAATGTTGCGCGTGACGTCCTTGACCTGCATCAGACAGTTTTCAAAAAAACAAAACAGGAAAAGGATAAAATGGTATATTAAACCGTCACACATGTACATATGGACATATGGGCAATACACATTGAATGAATAATAAATTAATGCCAACAGCAGCCCATTTGAAATATTCAAGCCTGGACACTCGACAAAAACACCCAAAAAAGTTTTGTTTTGCTTAGGTTTCGTTTTGTTTTCTTTATCCATTCAATGCCCTTACAAAGGATATTTTAATTGTGTTGTTAGTCTTGTAAATTTAAATTCTGATAGCTACGTGTATATACTATATATATTTTGGAAACCTTTTAATGAATATGAAATAACTTCTTATTATAAGACAAACAAATCCAAAATAATTTTTATTTCTTGAGTAATTGCATAAAAATCATATTGTATTTAAAAACTATATTTTTTTGCTTTACTAAAAGAAAATAAATGCAAGAAATATTTAAAAAATTCATCGTTTCTTAACATAATATTTGTTGTTAAAAGAGTCAAGAAAGAAAAGAAAAAAAAAAGAAAAATTTGACAATAAGAAATTAAAAATACTCAATAAAAAAAATTATAATTACCTTTATTTTATATAACTTAATAATAGTCACATTTATAAATACTTAAACAATTTTAATTACTAAATGAAAATTATCGGGATGCTGTAAGACAAAAAAATAAGTAACTAAAACCTGACCTATCTGAATAAATGGATCAAAATAATTAAATAAACACTATACATTATTATATAAAACATGTTATTTTGAATCAGAATAGTTATATTTAACTTTATTAATTTTATTATATTCATATTTATTATTCTAATTAAATCTGTTAGGGTATTTAATTTGTTACATGCCAAAAATAACATTTGTTTCTTGTATTTGGGGTTGGCTTTTGGCTTAATCCACTTGGCATTAGGCTGCGCGTGCAGATGAAAATGTTTTTCTATAAGTATAGGTGCGTGTGTAGGTATGTGTGTGTGTGTCTATGTTTGTGTGTTTGTATGTGTTGTGGGCTCTTAGGCGCAGTTGCTACGCAGTTGAGAACGATACGTGAAATCATTACCAGCCTCAAAGTTGGCCAATGCCAAATTCTGCCAACATGTAGGCGTACAACACACACCTACACGCACACACCCACACACACACACACACACACATACTCAAACCCACAAATGCATATAGACAATAACAGCTTAGCAACTTCTGAAATTATCTGTAGCATTGACATTGGCACTGTTTTTTTTTTGGTATGCCTACAGTTGTTCTAATAACTTTTCGCACAGCATTGACGATTCACAGGATAAAACTGCTAGGATTAAAGGACCTACTGATTAAACTGAAGAGCTGAAGGATAGAACATTGTGATAAGCCAAACAAACATGTTCCTGAATAAATCAATGCAAATTTGTTGGAAATTTTCAGACAAATTAGAAAAAAATTAAAATGAGAATGATTTTATAAAATGGTTTTAAAAAAAAAGTAAAAGTCAAGTTAAAATATTTTATACATTATATCTGAATAAATGCTTCTTACTATTTATAATATTTGATTAATTGAAACTTAACAAACTAGAGTTAAGATATTTTAAAACTATTGTTAAGAAAGGCAGTGATAAATTCCTTAAATTAAAAAAATTCTTAGATATTTATGGCTCTATCTACAATAGAAGTATATTTTCGAATGCATTATAAAGAACTTGAACTATTCTTTTTTCAACTTCTCACAGAGTTATTTGAATTCATCTAAGATTGTAACATTGACTTCAAATCCCACTACAAAGAGTATCTCTTTTACAACTGTCAGAAAACTTAATAAATCACAAATTAAATGAAATCTGAATTCTTTGAACTGTCAGAAATGAAAATGCAAATGGATGTGAGTTATCATTTATTATTCATGTAGCACTCAACTTAGGTTAACTTTCAGCTCATTCTATGACAATTGCAATTATTAATACATTCTCATATTTCATATTTCAGTTGCTCTATCATTTTTAAGACTCTTGACAACATTGAGCAATTGCTTATAAAGCAAAGATTTTATTGACTGTCATGAAGTACGCATTGTTCAATTTTCTCATTAGAGTCTAATTTTCGAGTAATTTATAAGTCAAACATCAAGTAATTATGCCCTCGAAACACTTACATATAACAACAACAACAAAGACAACAACAACAACAAATTACAAATCTAACAATATCAATAACAAGTACGCAAAAAGTAATACAGGTAAAAGAAATATTGCGCATACGTCACGTTAGCCTGTCAGCTGTCGATTTGTTTTGGCCACACTAATTGAAATTAATGGCCAGCGTTTAACTAATAAATAAATAAATAGCATAACTTTATGCGGTCGATAGTATTCTGTAAATCATGTACTTGTCATTTAGTTAAATGATTTACAAAATTATAAAAAAAAATTATTTTATTGTTATTATTATTTATTTTCAACTGAGGGCAGACAACAAAAGTTGAATACTTTAAATAGAATTAGAGGCTGCAAACTATAAATTATATATAAAATTTTTAGTTTAAATAAAGTGTAAAAAAGGAGTTATGCTATGATTATTAAACAAAATTGACATTTAATTATAATTTTATAATTTTTTCGAAAATAAAGGACAGAATATTTCCTTTTATTCCTTGCTAAAAATGTTAAATGGTTTAATAATTATTTAAAATCAGCTAGGCTCTATGTTTAATATATTTTAGCAATTATTTATCATTATTTTTGTCTGCAATTTCTTGCCATAAATGCTAAATGATTTAATTATTATTTAATTTCTGTAATAATAATAATCATAATAATAATACAGTCGAACTTCCCTAACTCGAACTTCCCTAACTCGAAGTCTCTCTAACTCGAACAAAATCGAGTGGCAATATAAGGCAAATTTCATACAATTCTACTTCCCTAACTCGAAGTCTCCCTAACTCGAACTTTTTCGTGGATAATGGTGATTCGAGTTAGGGAAGTTCGACTGTAGTTAAATTTAAATTTATATAAAACATATTTAATCCCTATATTCAAATATCTAACTTACAGTGAAATAGCTGTGAAAGTGTTTTGTGGAATGTCCTCCATTTTGTGTTTGCTTGTTTATATTTATATACATATGTATGTTTATGTGTACACATGTGTGTACATGACAAACTCCTCTTCTTTCAGTTTAGATGCGCGGAAAACTTGAGCACAGTTTGACATGCACTCGTCCGCCTGCCGCACAAATATTTGTCGTACTTCCTGCCTCATAAGAGTTATGCCTGTCAGCAATTTAATGCAGCATACTTTTAAGCGCATGCCAGAGAATTGCTGACTGCAAGGACATGCACTGTCCTGTCTTCTTCTGATGCTCCTGGCTCCTGCCACTATATTAAACTTGCATGTTTTGTTAAATGGCGACTGAGCGTTAAGGTTAAACTGAACATAAATTAGACTTGGCCGAAAAGAGATGCAAGAGTTGCCCGAGTGGCAAGAACAGTCCGTTGGCCAAGTCTGTGGCAGCATCAAAGGCAAAAGCCGCACGACTGCACTTGCAACAAAAATTTATCACTCT
>JBAMBJ010003347.1:0-42641 GCA_037043495.1 Drosophila recens | reverse complement strand
GTAGGATCAAATTATGGATATATTTAACTTTAAATGTTGTCAAAATAAATATGCCGACTAGTGTATATTTTAATCTGAATTACATTAATTTTACATCAGCTTAAACGATTTTCAAAATCTTTAGTTCTTTTAATTTTAATTATTTTTAAATTACACTCAATCCAACATTTATTCGTACACTCGTAATATTGAAGTATTTGCCTTCATATATAGAGCAAAGTTGACCATAAGAAAATTCTAAGTTTTTCCTGGATCAGGGATTAGACGTTTGTATTACACATTTTAAAAATAAAATAGATTAAAAAAGTACGAATCCGTTTTTGCCGCCAATTTTTCGGTTTTCTTGTTATACTAATTTTGTACTTGAAAATAACGGTTACACTTAGTGCGGACTTTGTTCCAAAATAACTGCTCTGATTATCTGCTAAAACATTTTTAGGTAACTACAGAGTAGGCCATTTAAAGTGGAAGCATCGGGTCAAGGTGGATTTATACCTGGTGATGTATTCGCTCTCTCTCGGGGCGAAATTGTCAAAATGAGTCTGACGTGAGAGAGACGACAGAGATAGATATATAGAAAAATTGTTTTGTTTTGTTTTCTATACTCTTCACTCATTTTCGTTTTGTGCGCTGTGCAATACATACATATATAAAATGAAAATAAAATGCAATGGCATGTTTGTCTTGTTGTTCCTGTAATGACCCGTAGGTAACCAATTAATTAATTGTGATTATGGAGATCTGTTAAGCTCCTGTTAGCCGTCAGCATCGACACTGTTACCCCTGTTGCTCTCTTTGTGGAAGCTGCTCACCGGTGCATGCTTCCACAGTTCCTGTTGCATTTATTTGTCTCCTTTTCATATCTCTGGAAACACAAACCAAACGACTTGCGTTCGAGCGGCATATGTATTTTTCACACAAGGGACATTTTTTAGAGAATTTAATACAACCGCCTACTACGATGTTTGCTTTCGTAATGACGTTTCCGCCCCGAAAAAGAGGGCACGTCGAGCGAATACATCACCAGGTATAAATCCACCTTGCATCGGGTAACCGTATAACTTTTGACAGAGCTGTTAGATCGACTAATGACATAGCGCGTTGGAAGCGTCATTTCAAGACAATTTATACTATGGAACAGTACACTCCATAAGAACGTGCTGAAATTGTTCAGCTTTACATTCAAAATAACTTCTCGATTGTGAAAACCAACAAATCGAAAAAAGGCGATTATGACTGGCCACCGAGATCACCCGATTTGACGCCGCCAGACTTTTTACTTGAAGTCCAAGGTATACACCAACAAGCCAAGGACACTAGCTCAACTCAGAGCCAACATACGCCGCGAAATAAGAGCCATATCGGCCGATACACTGGCAAAAGTGATGGAAAATTCCGAAAAAAGGGCACATTTTGCGGCCAAAGCTAATGGTGGCCATTTACGCGATATCATTTTCAAAAACTAACTAAAACATAAACAAAAAAAAAAAAAATTGTTTCCCTCTTTTTTTTTCAAAAACAAATGCTTCCACTTTAAATGGACTACCCTGTATGAAAATCTTAAAATACTAGATCGTTCAAAAAGTTCCCGGACTGACACAGGCCACTCCACTAAAATTTTGAAATTAATTTTTTTTGACTGACTAGTTAATTTCTAGGCTCCATAATTTGAGCGCAATCGGAAGCTTCGCTATCGAGTTAGAAATATTATTGTTGTGCAACTTTTTGAGTTTTTTGAAAAATTGAAAAAGCTGAGTTTCGTGTTTTGATTAAACACTGTTTTTGCAACAAAGAATATTACTCAGCAACAACAACAAAGAAAAGAAACGCCTGCATTTGGCAAAGAAAAAAATCCTTTTTCATCAAGACAATGACCATCTCACAAAGCCGCTTTTACGATGGAAAAAATCTAAGAATTAAGTTGGGAATTGCTTCCTCATCCTCCACATTCCCCAGATCTGACCCCCAGTGACTACTATCTGTTTTCAAACTTGAAAATATGGCTCCAGGGAAAAAAATTGTACTTCAATGAAGAAGTTGAATGGGAAACTGAAGCCTATTTTGTGGAACTTTCTTCAGACCACTACAAAAAGGCATAAAAAAGTTGAAAGACCGCTGGACAAGGTGCATTAAGCTATACGGAGACTATATTGAATAAATATATTGATTAAAATAAAAATTTTTTTTTTCACTGTCAGTGCGGGGACTTTTTGAACGATATAGTAGCTGTTGAAATATAAAGAGTGTACGAGTAAATATTGGTCTGAGTGGACATTGTCCCTAAATTGTGGTGTTATTTCACATATATTTGAATTAGCTTTACCTGTGTGATCACTCGAAGGGTATCTTCGAGTCGGTAACAATCAGCCAAGTTAGCACTGCGGATGAACCGAGTAAAAGTGTCAGTGTCCACTTCAGCTCAATGCCAAAGCCAGTGGCATTGAATATAAATTTCATTTTTGTGTGTTGCCGCACAGCACAAGAAGCAGCAGCAGCAGCAGCAGCAGCAAGTGAACTAGGTCTAGTGGCCATTGTTTGGGCTAGGCATACTCGTATTCTCCATCTTTCCATCCCTCCCCTATTATGGCCATGCCAATACAAATGCTTACATATCTATATTTGCAAATCTACACAAATTGGCAGACAGCAAACAGCACAAAGTGGACGAGCCGAAAGGCCTAACGATTTATTTGTAAAACGGCGCTGAGCTGGAGACGACACCAATTGGAAGACATGGCGCTGCAACTGCAAATTGAGAAGCTCAAAGGCCTGGACAATTACAAGGCCTGGTCGATGACGGTGCGTGCGTATCTGGAGTCCGAAGATCTGTGGACTGTTGTGGACAGTGGACCAGAGAATAATGAAGAGGTACCCGCTATTTATTGGGTGTTTTGCATTCATTCATCATAGTTGACGTTTTGCAGTCCCTGCTCAAGGATAAGCGCGCCAAGTTCATCATACTGTGCCTGATTGAGACAAAACTATGCCAGTTTATGGTCAGCATACGCACGGCCCGAGATCTGTGGAACTATCTGCGAACCCAGCATTCACTCCGCTGAAAAAGCTGACCGCCTTGCAAACCAGAAAATTATACCAATAATAAAGTGATGACAATGAGATTTGATTGTTATTTAATTCACCTAATTAGGACTCGATTATCACCGGCTGGTCCTCGGGATCCTCATCGAGGAGACCTTCGAAGTGCCAGTTGAGCTGCTTTCCCAGACGCTTGATCAGTCGTTCTGCGCTCACCATGAGACCACCAGCGTACAGATTAACTAGCAGCTCGCGCACATCTTTGTAGACTGTGTTGTGTATGCTGGGTGTCATCAGCTCCTCCGGCAGATGTGGCAGCTGGTGGGCCAGCACCTCAGTGTACTTTATATAGGCCAGTTTGTGTTTGCTGACCGCCGTCTCAGAGTGCGCCAACAGGGCAAGTAACTTGCGCCAGTGGTCCAACGACTCCACCGAGTAGCCAACCAAAAAGAAGACGAATGCCAGCTGCAGCTCCTCAATGAGCCCATCGGGGCTGTTCTCAAAGCTATCAAATAGCTTATTTACAGCTGCTATGCAGTCGATAGCATGGCGGGATATATCTGCAGGTGGTGCATCCTGTGGCACACGCGCAGGCACAACACAAAAGCGTGGCGCTGTGCCCTCCACAGGCTTCAGATTGGGAAGCATGTCACTCTCATCCAGCAGCAGTTTGGCAGCTGTATTCCGTTTGTTTATATTGCCAGCACTACCTCGTGGTCTGTCTGCATCCGTGCAGGATTGTAGCTCAATGTTTGTGCGTATGGTGCCCAGCTCTGGCCGGCAGCGGTCTACACATGGCTCACTTACGCTGCCCGTTAGATCCTTCCACTGGCAGACATATCGGTAGTCATAGGGCGCGAGAACGCGCTCCAGCTGTGCCAGATTCTTGCGTATACGATCGCGCTCCAGCTCCGGCTCGGCAGTCTGACGTGGGCGTAGCTCTTCAAGTTCGCTATCCCATTCGCGAACAAGAATCTCGTTCGGATGGAAGAAGTGGACGAAGCCGACGCGTGGTGCCGTGTCGCCATAAGGTCCCCGGGAAGCGCACCAAACGTAGTGGACGCCAGGAGGTATCATTTTGACACCTCGGAAATCTGGACCTATGGTGTAGGAGCACAAGTCCACGCCGAACTCAGTGCCCACAGGAACGCCAGCTATGACCAAAACGGCGCCATCAGCGAGCAGCCGCAGCGCCAAATCAGGATCCATTTGCATGCTGGAGTTGTCCTTGTTCATTTTGAATGCTTTACTATGTTATTTATCGTTTACTTTACTCTGTATTGGTTAATGTATGGTTTTAAATGTTTTTGGTAGAGTTGTTACTTTAAATACGTTTATTGTTTGCATTTAGTTAGTTGTTCATTTGTCTTGTTCGTTTAATATGAACTAATGAAATTGAACTGGAACTGGAACTGATCTACTGACTGCGATTAGTATCGATAACTACTCCAAAATTGCCTAGTATCGAAATAAAATCAGTTCACATTCTGAAATGCTGATGAGTCAGAGAATTCGAGTTTCGAATTTAACCCCTTCAGACCCGTGGCTAAACTACAAAGCATTTTTGTACAATTTTTGGAGCCATATATTGTTCATATGAAATTAAAATTTTCTAGATCTACGGATTTTGAAAATTTGTTTTATAGATATACGGATTTTGATTTTCAGGACACGCAAAATTTATGGATTTCGTTAAAAATTTAAGCTAAATCTTTATTTTATGGGAAACATTAAAATTTATTATTTTTGTTAGCTTAATCGTGTTCATTTCACTTATTTTATACTTAAAAAAAATAACACACTTCTGCTAAAATAAGGAACAATCACCATAATCGATGTATGTACACTGGCGAACATAATTATTGGCACAGCAAACATTTTGAGATTTGGGGGCTTAATTGTTCCCTTATCGTTAACATATTGGTATCAATGGAAAGGTCACTTAAATTCCGTTTGAATGATATAAAACTTTCCTTAACCCATTAAGTACCCTTCGAAAATTTCGAGTTTATGTAAAAATCAATTTTCGAAACTTTTTTGCTCGATTTTTTACCAAAAATATTTTGATGCAAAAAAATTCTTTAAACAATTTAAGGAGTGACTGCAAAAAAAATTTTTGCTAGTATTTTTAATAATTTTTTGAAAATCCTAAAAATTACCATTTTAACCCCTTTTTCCTACTTTTTACATAAAAAGTACCTTTTTAGCAATTTTCAAAAAATTATAAAAAATACTAGCAAAAATATTTTTTAAAATTTTTTTTTGCAGTCACTCCTAGAATCGTCTAAAGAATGTTTTTGCATCCCAACATTTTTTGGAAAAAATCGAGGAAAAAATTTGAAAAAGTAGACTTTTTTTAAAATTCGAATATTTCAATGGGTACTTAATGGGTTAAGGAAACTTATACATCATTCAAACGGAATTTAGATGACCTTTCCAAATATATTTTTTAAATTTGAAGACTTGACTTACAATAGCTGTTATTGTAAAAGAAAGTGTGTCCCTATTAATTTTTCCGCCACTGTACATACATACATATGTCGGTCTATTTAGCATTTGAAGACGATATTGAAGCGAGGGTCTGAAAGGGTTAAAGTTGCTTAGCCAACAACGCCCTCGAAAATTATGTTTTTAATGGAGCAGTATATTATTAAATATGGTATCAATTCTATTTTAGCGTAGTATCCGGTTAATTCTTACCGATCTTCGAGAAATTAAAAGCAAAAAGTGCTTTTTCTCTTCATTTCTATTCCCATCTGACGAATTCTACAACATTTTAGCGTGATCCTTTTATAATTCTTATAATCTACTTCATAATTAAAAGTATTAATGATTTCACTCCAAAATGCAGGTAACTTAGTATTGCAAGCTACGTTTAGTGCCGATATCGTCGAGTATTTGACGAAGCTCCTCATCCTCAAAACGACCCTCGAGTGATGGTATCAATGCTTTCGCTTCTTCTGGCGCTTCTGGGCAGAGGTTACCCAGCGCTGCTAGCTCGAATTTGTGGAGTTTCTTTTGCATAAGCAGACTAGAAGTAAAAGCGAAATAATATTGTACAATGCTATAATTTAAGTGGAACTTTTTACGGTTACCTGCGCACGGACATAATGGTCTCCTTGTTCTTGAACTTGCGGAAACTGTCTGTGTAGGCGTATGTTTTCATAAAGACCTCTGAAAATTCCTGCTCCTCGTCGGCGGATTCGTTTTGGCGTTTTCTGTGATCAAGCAGCATGTGAACCTCAGATATCAGCAGCGTTTCCGCATTTTCGAACTCTGGAAAAACAGTCAGATGAAGCACATAAGTGAACCTGATAAACTGAACATTTAATTTGCTTGAGCAATTTACAAGTGAAATATAAATAATGCTTTTGGGTTTAGCCGTAAGACTGCGGTCGGATGTGGCCGTTTTCCACCAAGAAATCGTAAATCTGTCGCGTTTTGTTCACATCGATCTTGATGAGCCGCCTCGCATCGCCCAGTCTTAGATTGCCCAGTTTGGCGTGCTCCGCAATTAGTTGATTTTTGTACTCCAAATATGCTTGGGGTATCAGACGAGCTACGCTGCAAAGTGTGCGCTCTCCAGCATCCAGCTTGGAGTAACCTGGCATATCTGGAAGAGAAGGATCCATGTTATTGATTTGACTTCCGACTTGAAGTGATTATCCACTAAGCTTACCTGAAATCTCCATGGGACTGGCCTTTCGCCGCGGGTACATCATATACACTCTGGAACTGCTGCCCTGCGGCGCTTGTTCTGTATTCTGATTCTGCTCGTAATGGTGGGCCAACTGTTGCCAGTCATTAGCATCGTTCTGCCTCTGTCGAGCATATTCCCGTTGAGCATGCTGCCGCTGCTTGAACAGTCTCGTAAAAAGCGCGCCACCATAGAGCGTGCGAACGCCGTGCTGGCGAAGATTGTGAAGCCAATGGATGCGATTCTGCAGCTGGCGATAGTAGCGCAGCGATTCTACTAACAAGTCAAACTCGATGGGCTCTGAGACTTGCATGAGGGCGAGGAAGCGCATGCAACTGGCATCGCTCCGGAAGACATTCACGTACTTTGTTATCCAGCTGACAGTGCGATTGGGCATGATGAGGCCGTGCTTTCGCATTATGTTGTAGCGACGCTGGCGTTCCCTACGTATTCATAATTAATCATATTAGTGAAGACAGTTGTCGGATTAATTACGAGCTTTTTAGGGTACCTCATGCGGTTGTTATAGGCAAGCACCAGCGCATACTGCAGCTCCTCGTCTAGCTCTCTATCCAGCGATTCACTTTCAAGCTCATCATCAGCATGTTGTTGCTCGTTAATAATGGTCAGCAATCCTTCAGCAGAGGCATCGTAAGGTGTGTCAAAGTCGCCACGTGCGCAACGGTAGCCGGCATTGATTTTGAACTGAATGGATGCAATATCGTCGTGCCGCGGCGGCTCGACAGATCTCATTTTGAGCACATATGGCATCCTCTCAGGCATGTAGCAAAGTCGCTCATGCTGCAGGCCCACCAATCGCTCAAAAATGCCTCCGAAGTAGCAATCGCTATAGTGCCGTTGCACCTCTGTTGGCGAGTGTCGTCCGCCCAGAGCACTTGCTATAGCATCCCAGTTTCCATAGCCATGTGTACGCAGCGCCTGCAGTAGATTTCGTTCATCCCGCGACGTCCACTCAAATTCGGTGGCAAATACCTGAATATCATCTCGTATTATAGTGTATGCGTGGTTGTTCCGATGTGCGCCAGTTTCACGACCTCGTGCAAAGCACTGTGTGCAAAGCGAGATATCCAAGCACTCGGAACACTTGATGTAGGGTTCAGCGACGACGCAACGACACGTGGCACAAGTTGGCTCAGATGTATTCCCGCCACTCAGATCACCACTGGTGACAACAGCCAGACTTTCCTCCACCTGACTGTGAAACGCTCCAGCATTATAGAATACCGTCGAGCGTCTTGTCTCTTCATCGGAGCGTGCACGCTCAATTTTTATTGTAGGCAGCTGCGGATTCCCCCGACGCTGCAGCACCTTACTTGTTTTCAATTTAACTGCAAATAATTTAACGAATTTGTTATGGAAAGCATGTGGCGCCTGGCGGCCACCCGAAGCCCTCTTTTTCTTTCACTTGTATGTTGCTTATTTTCATGTTTATTAACTATTGTTATTGGTGTTACCTTTGGGAAATTGCAAATCCGCGGCGTCCTCATCCACCATATCCACTGGACTCATAAACGACATGCTTATACTTTAATTGAAATTTGTGCCTTATTAAAATATATAAAACTATCGTTTTAATAATGGCGTTTTCTAATTGAATTTGTTTTCCTTCGTTCGCAATGCCGCCTTTCTGCAAAATTTGTGACAACTAAAATGGTGCCTTGTTACCAGTGTTGCCAACGCCTCTACACACAAGAAGGCCGGTTAAACCCCAAAAAGTCTTTCAGTGATCCGAAAATAAATATATATTAGCGTGACTTGGAACAATAATAATAGGATGAATAAAGGATAAAGCATAGTATCCAGTTGTTGAAAATTCAGTTTGAAAGATGTCAACTCTATATAAAAAAAATGGTTGCAAACTGGCTCGAAATTATTTTGTAAGGCTATTTCTAAACCCTTGTATCCAGTACCTAAATTTGGGCAGCTCAGAAAATTTTCGGGTGTTTTACAACACTGTTTAATGACAGCTGGCAGCTTTTTTTTTGACCTTTCAAAACATCGATTCGTTCAGTGCAAGGTGGATTTATATATGGTGATGTATTCGTTTGACGTGCTGTTTTTTTCGGGGCACAAACGTCATTATGAAAGCAAACATCGTAGTGACCGGTTGTATTAAATTCTCTGAAAAATGCCCCGTGTGTGAAAAATACATATGCCGCTCGAACGCAAGTCGTTTGGTTTTTTTTTTTGTAGAGATATGAAAAGGAGACAAATAAATGCAACAGGAACTGTGGGAGCATGCACCGGTGAGCAGCTTCCACAAAGAGAGCAACAGGGGTAACAGTGTCGATGCTGACGGCTAACAGGAGCTTAACAGATCTCCATAATCACAATTAATTAATTGGTTACCTACGGGTCATTACAGGAACAACAAGACAAGCATGTCATTGCATTTTATTTTCATTTTATATATTGCACAGCGCACAGAACGAAAATGAGTGAAGAGTATAGAAAACAAAACAAAACAAATTTTCTATATATCTATCTCTGTCGTCTCTCTCACGTCAGACTCTTTTTGACAGCTTTGCCCCGAGAGAGAGCGAATACATCACCCTATATAAATCCACCTTGGTTCAGTGTTTCGACTAGTCGAAATCATTTTGAGCAGCAATGGCGACCAACAAGCAGCAAAATAAGAGCCAAATTGAGATCTTGGAACACAAAGAGCGAATTAGACTTATTGAAGAGGAGCAACAGATGTCAATATTGTGGAATTTGACCGAAAAAAAAACATTTTGATGGGATTTTTATAGTTAATAATTGTTAATTAAATAATTAGGGTATTAGTCGCTGCTACTTCTATTATCCTGTCCATTTGGTCCATTTTCTCTTTATTTTTAGCATTTTAGCATTTTTAGCAGCAGCATCAGCCCAACAATCTCTCAACTTTTTAGTGATTTTTGGTATTATGCTGTCACACTGAATTCTGTAAGGTCCGATATCAAAACATCGAACATTTTGAGCGTCCAAAATGTTTTCAACAACTGGATATTATGCTTAACATAAAAAAAATTAAAGAAAATCATTTATCCCGCATAGGGACGCCTAAAATTGTTCTGGAAATTGCAGTTTCAAAACGGACAGATCTGTCCGCAAAAAGGACAAATTGGCAGCACTGCTTGTTACAGACAACTAACAAACGGTGTGGCAGCCTTTGTTCCCAGAAAACGTGTGGCAGCCATCGAACCAAAGAAAAGTACGATAGTCAATTTAAGCATTTGATCTCTCGACTTTTATTAAAATTATCTTCTTTTTAATCTAATTTATAATTAATATGGTTTTGTTTATATTATACTTTATTAATAAATTATTGCCTAGTGAACTTTTTTAAGCTTACATTTAAATTGCGCGCCGAGCATGGTGACACTTTATATAAATAAAGTGTTGCAAAATAAACAATGATACTCGATACTCCTGTGACTTGCTACTGTTAAGTACTTGTGACTAATAGCAGGTAATTTGAACCATTTCAATGCTTAACAACACTGTTCAGAATAAGCGGCATGCTCCTGCAATTTGGACGCATTTCTAAGTTTGTGAGGAAGTAATGAACGACGTTCTTCTCTTATCCCCGATCGACGATCTTGCTGAGAAACTTCCGAAGTACTGCGACTTCTTCAAGCATTTGCTAGTCGAGGAGCTGTCACTCGAGCCCGATTACAGGCAGCTGCACTACGGCAAGTGCGCTGTTATTGGACGATTGTCTGCATTTCCGGATTACTTTAAGCTTGAAAACGTAACAGTTCCTCACCTGCCAAGGTAAGGCATTCCACAAGTTATTTAGTTGTTTATTAACAACTTGTATTAAAATTCAGTGACTACAAACTGCCCACTGGAGCGGTGTCCCTGCTGCTGCTGAATTTCACGTACGACAAAGCCAACGACCAAAGCCTGGCGCCTGGTAGCTATTGCATTGTGCGCGGGGAGATTGTGCTCTGTAACGTTCAGAAGGCAAACAGTGATGTCTTGACCATACGAGGGTTGCACGAACATTTGTTTCTACTTGGCGACAACGAGGCAGCCCGTTCACAATTCCTGGAGCAGATACACACAACCCACAAGCCGGCGCTTAATGTGTGGCACACACGTCGCATCGATCAGGCCGAGGAGTTAATTCAACGTCGGCTGGAGATTCGAGTACTATGCAAAGATAACCGTAGCCGTAGCTAGTGAGATGAACTCGCACTATCTAAGCACATCGCGAAGCAATCCCCAATTCTATACATTCTCGCAGCTATTTGAGCATACAGAGAGCACTAAAAGCGGCGTTCACTTGGAGCCCCAGTGGAAGGATCAGACGCAGCAAGCAGCTTGGCTTGAGTTTTGGCAACGAGAGGGTCACGAGCTGCTTGAACAAAAGTGGCATAAGCATTATCCGCAATACAAGCAGGAGATCGAAGAAGCTACAGCTGCGGAGCGAGCAACTTGGGAGGAATTGTGGCAGCAACACGCCAGCAATCAGAGCGCACACTTTTGGCATATTTTTACCTGTGCCTTTGAGAACTACGAAAACGATCTGTCGAATGGACTGAGAGACGCTGAGCAAACGCTGGACAATGTAAACGAGCACTTGGCGGACTTAAATATATATCAAGGTGCGGAGAGTTCAGGGAGCTGTGAAAGTAACGCGGAAGATGAACCGTATTTTTCCGCTAACGACGATCCGGACCTTATAGACGAGGAGCAGCAGTTGAGACTGCTGGGCTTGCCCACATCATTTGGCGCGAAACTCGCCAGAAAGCAACGTAAACCAAAGCCGCAACCTCCCAGTGAGTCTGACAGTGACAGCGACTCGAGTTTTGTAAACATGCCAAAGGACACCGATAAGGACCTGGCGCTGCACTCAGTGCAGTCGCGAAGCATTAAGAAAAAGAAACGCCAAAAGACAGCAAGAGGCAAAGTTCCAGAGTTTATGCAGAATAGCACCATGTTAAAGTATTGGTTCAAGCGTTTCTCACTGTTCTCACGCTTTGATCGGGGCATTCTTTTGGATCATGAAAGCTGGTTTTCCGTGACGCCAGAGAAGATTGCCAAGCAGACGGCAGTTCGGCTCGCCAGCGATGTCGTTGTGGATGCCTTTTGCGGGTGCGGGGGCAATGCCATACAATTCGCCAACACTTGCGGACGCGTGATCGCCATTGACATTGATGCCAACAAGTTGGCCATGGCAAAGCACAATGCGGCCATTTACGGTGTGGCCCACAAGATTGAGTTCATACATGCGGATTTTTTGCAATTTGCAAAAAGCACACGCCTGCGTCCCAATGTTGTGTTCCTCAGTCCGCCCTGGGGCGGACCGGGATACCAAAAGCAGGCCACGTTTGATATTGAGCAACATCTGCTGCCGCTGGGCGCCACACAACTGATGCAACATGCAAGGCGACTTTCGGACAACATTGGCGTCTTTCTTCCGCGCAGTTCGAATATAAAGCAAGTGATTGCCCTCTCACATGTGGGCGAGCAGTGTGAGGTGGAGCACAATTACTTGGATACGCGTTTGGTAGCCATTACGGCGTACTATGGCAGCTTGGTGAAGAATCAGCAGCCGGAAGAAAAGACGAATAACGAGAGCGTAACGTAAATTATAAGCTTATAAGTAGATGTATAGAAATAGTTATTAATGCAGGCAGTGAAATTAGTTTCTATTGAAAAAGATATGTTTTATATGTTTTTTAATTTTGAGAATACTTATATACATATGTTGAACGAGATATGTTTTAAATGTTTTGTTATTTTAAGAATATATACATGAATATATATAAACATTAATTCCCATATACATCTGCTTGCTTAATTAATATTGCTTCCATTTTTAGCAACTCTGTCGAAACAAGTCCAAAGCAAAAGTGCAAAAGTGCTGCAACCACATTGATAACAACTTGACTAATAAATAAAGTCTGTCCTTTATGCTTAATCTCTCTCCTTGCCGTGCTGATGCCGCTTCATTGTCCATGCACAAGAGTTACCAAGACAGCAGCCAAAGCGCAAGCACTTTATCCAATTTAGAGAGCTTAAAATGTTCTCCGCTTTGACTGCTGTGTGCAAGTCCGGCTATATGTGGTGAGTTGGCACTGACCAATGGTCATAACCAGAGCGTTCCCCCTTCCATGGTGTTGGTCACATTGCGACATTTAATTAAAAAGCAAACGAAACAAAACGTACGCCAATTTTTGAACTTTGTAAAACAACTCTAAGCCTGGCAACCAAGCGGGGCAATTAACATGTCCATGTCACAAAAGTTACCCATAAATTCCAGCGTAGACGTGATAACAACAGCAGCAACCCTTTTCGTTGTTAACAACATACTTAGGTCACTCTGTTCCAATGGATGGGGGAGGGATGTGATTCCGGAATTTCTGGCTGCCAACTGGCAATGGCATCTCGTTGCCTTGGCCTGTTATTCTTGCTGTTGCCGACTTTCGGTATTTTTAGAGCAACTGTCTAATTAGTTTGATTAACTTATTACTGAACGGGGTTCTCCGGAAACTGAAAATGTCGGAATTTTATTTGCACGCTTTTCAGCCCTGATTTGTGTAAGTGAAAAATTCAGTAAAACTGCAATTATATTTAAATTTATAAAAAACGACTACGAGGTGACAAAAGCACAAAATTTCTGATATCAAGTTTTGTGACGAACAATAGTAAAATTTAACAAGTAAATTATATAAATTAAATAAAATGTGGGAAACCTTATTTCTCCTGCAGCCTTTTACCTATGTAATTAAGAAAAATCTTTAAATGT
The DNA here is from genome assembly GCA_037043495.1 of Drosophila recens. NCBI lineage: Eukaryota > Metazoa > Arthropoda > Insecta > Diptera > Drosophilidae > Drosophila > Drosophila recens. Next base: position 29,145 of record JBAMBJ010003347.1, on the reverse strand, counting down.
GAACCTAAGAGCCCTTTCTATTCAACGATATATGTGTATAGACCATGTCTGTACTTTCTATCGTTTGGATACTGTAGGGCAGCGGTGGGCACGCAAGGACTCCGGGAGCTAGCGGCTGCTCACGAATTCAGATTTCGTGCCCACCGCTGCTGTCAATTTTAGCGGGTTTTAGCTATTTCCCGCAAAAAAAAAAGGTTTTTTGAAAAAGTAGAACAAAAGTTTCTAGATTTATGATTGGAAATAACATAAGTCCATATTCACAAATTTAAACTATTTTAACTAAATTCATTTAAATTTTGCCCCTCCACTTACATCTGCTTATCTTACGAGACAGGTGGGTTTCCAAAAGTCTTAGCTTGCACTTTTGTTAGTTAAAACTATACCTTTCGATCAGTATACGGTATAACTCGATCTGATCAGACAGTCATAGCAAATTTTCCATTCTTTCTGTTTATATTGCTAGTCGCCTTTCGCACCCTTCGTAATGCTTTCGTCACTAGCGCGGACTGCCGTCCGCAGTGATGATACGGATGCTTGGAAAGTAACACATTCTGATGCAGCTGCTCTTGGGATGTTCCAGGTGACAATTCTTTGCAATATCATTGGTCCCTTTTACGTTGGCGATACCCATCGTATCAGGTTGAACGACGAACTGTTTGAGTTGCACAAGTGTGTTTTAACGAGCCTGTTTATAAAATTAAATGAATTACTATAAAGCATGGATAGTAGGGTGGGTCAATTTGTTTCACTACCAAGCGGTTGTCAATATCGTAATCTACAACGATTTCAGAAGATTTGCCGAAGAAACCATGGGTCTAAATTTTAGACTCTAAAATCAAATTCGAGCTTCCGATTTTTAACGAGAAACTTTTCGCATTTTTTTAATTAAACTCGCATAGATTCTCAAGCGAGTGCATACAAAATATTTTGTTGCACTTAACATTTTTCTAGAAATTTTAAAAATTTTAAACGTGTAAAAATAAAATACAAATATTTAATTTTAATAGAAATTATAAAAATTGGCATTAATTTGCTTTTGACCGTTAATTTACGACCTTTTTAGTGCCACGCCCACTCTTATTTTTATTTTTTCAAAAATGCTTTGAAGAATTGAGAATATATAGTTTAAGTTCAACCCGATATCTTACCTAGTTCAAAAGTTACAGATTTTTGCCATCAATATCGGCGAAACGAGCCGCGTGCTGGTACAAAATACGTACAGTAACGAATCTGCGAGTACATTGGCGCTCGGTTTGCCGCCCGCTTCTAGCACTTTAGCTCATCATCTTCGAGTATCAAGAGCCAATTTGGTTGGGCGCAATTAAGGGAGGTTCTTTTGGACTTTTTTTGAAAAAATCGATTTTTTTTTTAACATAAAATGAAAGTTATATATGTATCACTGAGGTTTTTTTATGGGATAGAATATATGTGCAAAAGGATTTTTTAATACGACGCGTATTTTTTGAGCTAGGGCGTGTCAAACGTACCCAGGTCACGCGCGCTGCGTACCCGCTGTCACTTTCCAAAAACTTTAACGCGTTTTTCTCGAAACCATGTTTTCTTATCTAATTTTAAGTACAGGTCTTGTTGTGTTGATCCGATTTCCTTCATTCAAAAAATGTTTTGAAGTATATACTTTTGTGTATGACTTATATTGTTTATTTGTAATATAATTGTTTATTTATAATTTTTAAACGAGATTAAATTAAAAAAATAGTGTAAAAATTTCAATTTTTTTTTTAACGACCATGAAAGTTTTTTTTTTCACGTCGAGGTCGACGATTTCCGCCATTTTCATGCCGCCATTTTGAATTTCTCAAATATCACATTTGTTTTTTAATCGTCAATAAACAACGAATCAAACTTTGAAAGCAGAAGTTCGTATGTCTTTTCATTTTTCCACAAACCATTCTCAAATTTTGCTTGATTTTCGGCCAAATCCAAAAGAACCTCCCCTTAACTTATCCTCCTCCTTGTCCATCTTTTAGTAAGTATATTTGTCAAAAAATCAGCAAATAACAACAAACTTAACAACAACTTGTGTTTTGACTTCTTTCTTTCTTCTTTGACCATTCACAAATATCCGTGGAATCATGCCAAAACGACTGCCTTGCATCCTCCATTGCGTAACTTTCGAAATTATATGTAAATTAGACAACGACAGGGTGTTCGTAAAATGCATGTTCTGCCACTAGTCGCGTCCGATACGCGGACACTATAAAAACGTCGGCAATTTTCACAGGCATATCAGGTTAAGAAGAAGATGAACTTGCTGGCCCGCCGCCATTAAAATGTTTAAATTTTAACAATTTTAATTTAAAAATATAAACTTTTCAGTCTCGTCATCCCCACCTTATGTACAAGGTCAAAGAAAAACAAATCGAGCGTAGGATCGAGTTGCGAACTGCGCGGGAATACAATAAGAGGATCGCAAAATCTATAAGAAGAAATGAGCGTGTTGCTGTGGAGGAGGTCGAGGTGAAGGAGGAGGTGGAGGAGGAGTTGGAGGAGGAGGAGTTACTATTCAATATTATTATTACTCCTCCACCGTCTTTTGACCACACGTACGCCAAGCGAACACAATACTGAAAAGGATGAAAGAAAACATTTTTGGATCATTTAATTTTATTTATTATTATTTATTTTATTTTATTATTTCAAATAAAGAAACTGAATAGTTCCATTCGTTCTACATTTAATTTTTTTGTTATTCAACAGCACTATAGGTCAAATAGACCCTTTTTCTGATATCAATTAATAACTCGAAGGCTTATCAAGTTTTCCGCAGAGCTCGCAAAATTTGCTCAATCAATTTTTTCTAGGCTGCTTGCTCACCAAAAAGACAAAATATTTTCGTTTTTTGAGCATTGATCGAATTGAGCACAAACGAAATTGAAGTGTTACTTCGATTCCCTTTGCTTAGGTGTCGTATGGGCTAATCCGAAAATTTTTAAACCAAGGGCAAAAACTTAAAGTTGTCAAAAAACTGCATGTTTTTTAATAGTAGTTGTTTTTTGTTATAATAGAATAAATTTTCAGGCTTCAAATTACAAAATCAAAAAGGTTTTACGGCGATTCGGTTGTTCATGGCCGAGCCTAATCAATTAATTCCTCTTTTTGCCTCTTATTTTCAATAATTCTTGTAAAAAAGGGTATTTTCAATGTCCAAAAAAGTGGGCAAAACGGTTGTCTGAGTATTTAGCGCTTAGCTCATCTTAAACTTTGATTCATTTTCTTTTATTTAAAATAAAATCTGTATCGAAAAGATATTTTATAATATATAAATAATTTGATAAAAAGTGTGTGTGTAAAAAGTGTAACGTCCGCAACATAACGTCCGCAACAGACATAAACTACGATTTTTAATTAACGATTGATATGGTCATATATTCCACTAAATTTGTTGTATTTGGATATTTTTTGTTTATTATGCAAAATTCGCTTATATCACTGCGGACGGCAGTCCGCGCTAGTGACGAAAGCAGCACGAAGGGTGCGAAGGCGACTAGCATATATACACAGGAAGAATATGGGTAATTCTCCCATGTCGAATGCGACATTCGTACGCATTCAAAGTGAAATAAAACATATGCCAAAACATTATTTTGTTTTGACAAAAGGGTAAACTTATGTCTTAGGTCTTGATTAGCACTATTAATGGTGCAACTGTTGATTTTGGGCAATTGTTCGTTTTCAAAATAATTTAAAAAAGACCATGGCATTGGCACGCGACTCAAATAGAAGTCGTTCTTTCGGCGACCAGTTCTAACACTGGTATATTTTGATTCAATTTACTTTAAAATGTAATGCATTTATTTATCTAAAAAATGCTTTTTGTTTGATTTAAATATATTAAGTAGTTTTTTTTTAATATTATATAAGTCACTGTCATCATACTTTTTATGTTGTTTTTTTTTTTAAATAATTAGACGTGCATAAGATGTATTTAAATGTTTTTTAATATATTCAATTTATTTTTTTATTTTCATAATTATTTACAAACTCAAGAAATTATCCAATAAAGTAAAGCATCAATAAATATATTCATCTTATATTCAAAAAATAAAGAACAGAGAATAACTTAAATGATAATTGTATTATTAATGTCAAATACAGTATTTCTAATTGAATACGCTGTCCTAGCCAATTCAACCTGTTGGCCATCGCAACCAAACCAATGCATCTGGCAAACACCTGGAATGCTGTGCACATCCTTCCATTTTTCGTCTAAATTATATTGTATTGACAAACATTCAATTAGTTTAGATGACATAAAATAAATTTTTATTCCATTTACATATCGAGCCCTATTTGCGACAATAACGTATGCGCCATTTTCCGAAATTTTTTTTCTTATGCCAATATGTTTATAAACACCACCCGCATCTGCACCTAAAATATTACATTTTTATTTTATATATTTACGGAGATATTGACCTGTGAATAATAACGTAAGCGACAAATGACACGAAGAAATCAACTTAACGAAACCTAAAAAACTCTCTCCTGTAAAATTGCGTTTTGGCGCATACGTTATTGTCGCAAATAGGGCTCGATATGTTGTTTTCTGCACATTGATAAAAGGAAAGTACATCGGGTAAAACAATGTTTTTTGATTTTGTTATTTGCCACACTTTTTTTTTTAATTACGGCTCCAACTCTGTCAACAGTTCCTTTCCGTGAGAACTGGCAAAAAAATTCCATTCAATGTTTTCACATTCAATTTGTTTTATAAAAACATAGCTGCGCACAATTTAAAAATAAATATATTTTGACAAGCTTGACCGATAACATACCATCAGAAAATGTTAATATTTTTGAAAAATGTCCATACATTTTTTTAATTTCGATTAAAAGGTTTAAAACAAAAATATATACGTCATTTTTATTATGCGTGAGTTTATCGCTTATAACTGCAAACGACTGTGAAGCCCCAGCCAACCAAGCTACGCAGGTAAAAATTGTTACCTGGCGGTAGCTGAAATGAGCACTTTGTATCTCGTTTTGGTGTGAGACCCGATAATTCTCGGTAAAATCAATTTGAAGAACGAGCTCAGAAGGCTTTAAGTTAATTTTTGTTTGCTCAAAATATTTTTGCTGAGCTCTTTTTACAAAAAAATGGGTCTTAAAGGATGATAGCCTTGCTTCCATATCAAAGACTAAATCAGATACAGTTGAAGTTGTATTTGACAGAACTATGTGGTTATCTATTTTACGCCATTGTTGCAAGTTAACTTCCTCTTTCATATTAGCCAAATATGCAAGAGGAATAAATTGATCTTTTTAATCTGTTAGACACCTCTTACAATTGCTTGTCATGCAATATTCATTCCGAATATCGCAGCAAACTGCTTTCAGAAATGTTTCAAAATCTCTGGGAAAAGATGAAATAATTTTCGAGCAACTTTTTAAAAGAAAGCCGAAATTTGCATGATACATGCAAACACACATATTGTGCGGCATTTTATTTGCCAACTGGACATGGCGAGGACGCATTTTAAAGAAAGTCGATAGGCCTACCTTTTCGCTTGAAAATTGTTTTTTGAACAGCTCATAGGTTTCAGACACCGTCATTAACATAAAGCGCTTAGCTACTAATATGCCCTCAATTATAATGGTATTTCTCTTGCCGGAAGATTGCACACTAATACTATCATTCTAATAAAAAATCTTTGATGGCATCAACAAGGCTTTCTGGCACTGTTCTGCTGGATCGGTTACCATTTTCGTCATTTTCAATCTGCTTATACATTTTTACCAGGACTTCAAGAACTTTTAGCTTTCTGTGAATGTTTTTTGGCATCGCTTTCTCCGTTTTTTTAACCGCTTTTCCCAAGGTTTGTCTACATTCGTAAGGTTCGATTTGTCTTTGACGTGCGAGTGACAATTCTAATTGATTCTGGCGCCTCTCCCGTTGTCGTATGCGATTATATTTCCGTTTTTCTTCAATTAATTATTCATTACTTTCAGCCAGCGCTTTCCACTTCTGTCTAGCATTTCGTATTCTTTCCTTGTTTTTTATTTTATAGTTTTGTAATTTTGTTTCATTGTTCTTTAACTTTTCTCTCCACCGTTTGCACCTGGATTTATTTTTTCGCTGTTATTTTCACTCATCTATTATTATCATTTGTATTTACATACGTAAATAAATAAAGATATTAAAAAATTTTTTTTTTTTTAATTTATTCATTTTAAACTTACCATGTCGCACGCGACAAATTTTAAAGAAGTTTCAAAATCAAAGCCCTGCTAATTTTCAACCAAATTTTTTTTAATTTGTTTGCTTTAAAAATGTGAGCTTGCAGCGAATATTTGATGCGCAGTGAACAAATACCTTTTACGCACTGAAAACTTTTGTTCTTTTTCAATATCTACTTAATTTACATATATTAGTAAAAAACGGAGCGGCTTACACAGATTATTCAATTTTAGATTCCACTTTTATTGGTTAATTCAAATAAATTAAGTCCAAATTATACATACAGTCGAACTTCCCTAACTCGAACTTCCCTAACTCGAAGTCTCTCTAACTCGAACAAAATCGAGTGGCAATACTAGGCAAATCTCATACAATTCTACTTCCCTAACTCGAAGTCTTCCCTAACTCGAACTTTTTTCGTGGATAATGGTGATTCGAGTTAGGGAAGTTCGACTGTATTATCTTAGATGCAAGCTGACTTGGCATCTAGTTTTCGGTTTGTTGGCATCATAAATCAACTCAGAGGGATATCCATTGTTAGTTCCGGCTGCTCATCACGCTTAATTAGCCGCGCCTGGGAGCTGCACCTGCACAATCGCATTTTCCGCTGCCTGTGGACTTGTATAGACTGCTGTAGTTATAGGCAGGCTTCACGGCGTAATCGCATTTGGTATTGTCAAAACTTGCAGCACAAATAAACCACCCTGGAGTTTAGGCTTGGGCCATCATCATCGTCAAGTGGCACAAATTACGGATCAAACATGCAGTCATAGTTGCAGTTGGTTTTGTTTCTTGGGTGTATTGGGCAGGGTGACCATTTGTCAACAACGTTGACAATATTACGTTAAAATTAAATAGCGTAATAAAAGGGTGACTTAATTTGTTTTTGCCCCGACAGACGCCACCACTCACGATTACGATACGATTACGGGAGATGAGCTGTGAACACGTGCTTGCTTTCTAATAAAATACTCTCTTATCTGGTTATCATACAAACAAGAACAACGTCAACAACAACAACAAAGCAAGTCGCCTTTTTTATGAAGCGGCCTTGTTATTGAATTTGTTGTCAACCCCTCAACGATATGCGGCGACTGTAAAACGGCAATTACGCGTGTCTAATAACGGGACCCGGCCTTATATACAAATATTGCCATGATTTAAGTAGCCGATAATGCCAGAATTGACGCGTGACGCAATTTGTTTGTCTTTTATTAACAATTTTTGGAAGAGACTCTTTTTATGCCATCCGCTGACAATTAAGAGTTGAACTGAACCCAAATGCTCCCATAGAAACAAGTCATGTTAAATATGTTAAGTGTTTATATTTTACGCTCTGTACTTAAAGAGTACCCGTGGGTACATCCGACCTTATATGGTAAATATATAGTATATTCTTGTTTATGTTTTTGTTTCGAGCCCTTGTTGATGCCTATAAAACGGATAAATAAAAAAGGAGGTCTAATATTTAAAAAAAACCTCACTAAATAGTAAATAAAGGATAAAAGGGACCGAAACAATTAGTTACAGAAACAAACTGTTGAGCCAATGAGCTTTTTCATTAGCTATAACTTGCATGGGTTTTAAAATTAAAACACTAAAAAATGTTCGTTTTAAATATACAGGGGTGGTCAAAAGTATTTTCACAAAACTTAAAGTTAATTGTACTCGTAATTTGAGCTTACTTCATGTAAAGTTTGGTATCAATGGAAGGGTCTTTTGAATTCCTTTCAAATAATACAAAAACTTTCCTTAAATTTGAGTTTTTGTAAAAGTCCATTTTTTTTACTTTTTTCCTGGGTCTCAAAAAAAAAATGTTTTGATGCAAAAAGTTTTTTCAAACAATTTAAATAGTGACTGCAAATTTTTTTAAAAATTTCTTCGCTAGTATTTTTTATAATTTTTTGAAAACTGCAAAAAAGGTACTTTTTGCACAAGAAAAAAATCTATAAGAATTCTGTTAAAAAAAAAATTTCAAAAATATTTTTTCTAGTATTTGTTATAATTTTTTGAAAATTGTTTCTTAAACTACTTTTTTTTAGGATTTTAAAAAAGTTATAAAAAATACTAGCAAAAATATTTTTAAAATTTTTTTTTTGCAGACACTAATAGAATTCTTTAAAGATTTTTTTTGCATCCCAACATTTTTTGTAAAAAATCGAGGGTAGAAGTTGAAAAAGTTGATTTTTACAAAAACTCAAAAGTTTTCGAATATTTTCAATACTTTCAAATTATGAGTTGATATAACATTAGTTTTCTGTAAATACTTTTGATCAGGTTTGTATTTTAGTTACCCAGTAAAACTTTTGGGAAGGTGTGTTCCCAGGCAACGTGTTCTGGCAGCCTTCATTTTCATGCTAAAAAAGCAGTATGTGCCTTTTCTATGTCACAATTTTGTTTCCAACATGAGGTAAAGGCAACTATGTTTTTTCATGAGTTGGGAAGGCTAAATGTCAGCACTTTTAAAACGTTCGTAACAGACTGCTATGCTTCGTAATTCTGGTAAGCCTCTGCTTTCGTTAACAGAAGCACAACATCTGTTCTCTAGCAGAAAAGCATAACAGTTACTGTTGTTTTCTTTTTTTCTCTGTTACTGTCAATTGTTATTGCAGAGCTGAGTGTCACACTGACTTGGGAAAAATTTTCAATTTATTATCTCTTGCAATTAAATCGCGTAAGTATAATGTTAATGTGTTATGTTCAGCTAAAATGATATTAATATAATAATTTCTTTATAAATAATGTCTTCAAATGTTGGTGCCTATGTATTTATGAATGTTTGCGCGCATAAAAAAAGAAATTTGAATATTCCACAGCATACAATAACAATCGTAAGTTCAATGAATTTTTGCCATTGTGCAGAATATATATAATTGTTAAAAACTGTTTTTGTTTGTATTTCAGGTTTATAAAACCAAGCTGTCGCTATTAAACAGTAAGTACGTAATATAAGCGAATTCACTATTTATTCGCACACCCAAAATGTTGAAGTAAACATGTAGACATGTAAACATGTAGAGTAAAGTTGATTTTTGAATATTTGTAATAAATGTATGGCTCAGTGTATATATGTTTGTTTATACCATTGCAGAGAGTACTAGAAATTTGTGTACAATTTTTAAAGTTGAGCTTAAAGCTTTAGATTTAAGTTTAACTTAATTATCTTTTGGCATTCCGAAGATACTTAAATTCCTTTTTCAATGCTTTGTAAATTTATTAATTATCTTTGTTTATTGTCTAATATAATGTGTTCCATGGAAAATAATAATAACTTTTTGTAAATACCTTAAGCATGAGTGGACTATCGCGATCAAATCTGTACCGTTTTGCCCAAAAGGAGAAAAAAAAGATGAAGTGCGAGATTGAAAAAGAATATAATCGGATAAGACGAGAAGAAAATGTAGTCAATACCAGTATGAGGTCTGAGATAAATGACAGCGAATATGGGGCCGTTGGGGGTGGGGAATCGAATTGTCCTGATCCAAGTAAACAATGGGAGCCAAGCTTACACACCAAACTTATAGACTCTGAGCTTAAAGTTGTCAACGATAAGCTGGACCACTTGTCAGCAAGGATGAACGTAATGGAAGGCAACGTGGCAAAGATGCTTGTCACATTAAACAAGATAGCCGTCACCCTAACAACCACACCGTCTGTTAAGTTTCCACTTCAATCGGTTGGCGAAGTGGAGGATTTCAACAAACATTTGTAAAAAAAAGAAAAATATACATAATATAAATTAATTATATTTACGAATTTTATTTTATTTGCATTGGACTACTAAAATTTCAGTAAAATATTTTCTTTTGGAATACATTCCTGGTACCTTCCAAAAGGAACCTTCCGTTCTGCCTTCTTTTTCCACATTCTGGACAGTAGATTTTGGAAATCAATATAGGAAACAGTAACGTTAGTTAGCAGTGCAATAACAGAGCCACTATTAGTTAGTTATTAGGGCAATTAGTTAGTTAGCAGTTAGCAGGGCAATAACAGACCCCCTTCCAAAGTAGCTTCTAAAAACCTAGTTCTATTCCTGTCTCGCCCCTGTATAAAAACGAAAGGGAAAAGTCAGATTTGGGAACTAGTTCTAGTCGGAATTTGAACGTGGAAAATAGTAGGTTTTGGAAGCATCCAGGTTTTACTGGGTAGTTGTAACTGAAGCTTTTGTATTTAGTTGCTTTTTGTGCTGGTTGAAATAAGCTGTGAGCCACCGTATGTATTTAGCCAAGCAGGGCAATTTAATTAATGTTAACAATGTTTGGTTATTAAGAAGGCAGGCACAATATTGCCGCTTCTGATTCGATTTGCACAATGTATGTTGGAAAATTGGCAGCTTTCTCGGAGTAGCAAGTGCCAAGCGATGGAAAACCGAGACGAACGTTGGTCCAGCAAATCTGACCGACGACAATAGTATGCGAATCAAGAGTTATCGTAAGGTGAGCCGAAGCAAAAGGCCAAGTGCATAAGAGAATCTGTGATTACAGCGATTACAGAGAAAGTGATAAAAGATAAAGTACTTAAAGTAAATCAGCTGGGCGGTCGACTCTTTGCTGCATAACCAGACACAAATTTTACTAAAGTAAATAAATGTTAAGGAAATTTGCTATAGGAACAAGAATTTAGATTTTAGTTAAAGGTTTCCGTGAACAACAAGTAAAGTCGAGCTTCCCTAACTCGAGTTAGAGAAAATTCGAGCTTTAGAAGTTCGAGCTATATAATTTATATAATAAAAATAATTTTTAGTTCTAATCATAGTTTTTATCTAAAGATTGGAAATAGTAAAAATATGTAAATCAGGAACCGTAATCATTATACACCCAGGGAAATAAGTATATGTTGATGAAGTTATTCAAAAAAAAATATACTTTTAACACAAAAGATTTGATTCAGATTTCTTAAAAGATTCTTATCATTTAATTTCCGTATGAATGACACAAAAATTTCTGTAACCCATTAAGAACCCATGGACAATTAGAACTTTCGTAAAAGTGTTTTTTTTTTACTTTTTTTTTCGATTTTTCACAAATAATATTTTGATGCAAACAAATTCTTCAAACTTTCTTCAAATTTTCAAAAATATTTTTGCTAGTATTTTTTAAAATTTTTTTATAATCCTAAAAATTACTATTTTAACCCATATTTTCTTCTTTTTCCTCCTTTTCATACAAAAAGTGCCATTTAAGCAATTTTAAAAAAATTCTAAAAAATACTAGCAAAAATATTTTTGAAAATTTTTTTTACAATCACTCTTAGAATTGTTTGAAGAATTTTTTTGCATCAAAATATTTTTTGGAACAGCGGTACAGAGCTCAATGCCATAAGGGTCGAATACCAATAAGGCCTAAATCAGGCGGTTCTTCCGTGGCTCACACAAAGTCCCGATCTTAACATCATGGAAAATGTTTGGACTTTCGTTAAGAACTAGGGGAACATAAATAGAGATCGGTATTGCGTCGAAACTATAGCTAAAATAAGTGAAATTTGTTCAAAATTGGGCATTGATTAATTTGGGCTTGGTCTTAATTTGGTTAAGTCAGTACTAGCAGTCAGTATACAAAATCAGTATAAGTAGATATTAGCTGGGTTAATAATATAGTTATAAAATATTTTTTTTTAAATTGAATATTTACCATAAAAAATAATTAAATAAGTTGTGTGTAAATAATTTTGACGAAAAATAAATGTGTGTAAATACTTACTTACTTTTTTCTAACAAAATTAATAGCTCAGTTAAATTTTACACAATTTTAATAATCTAAAGTGCAGAGAACACAAAGTTAAATATTATTTGAAACATACATGCATACGAAAAGTAAATTGCTTTCTACAAGTTTAACTAATTAATTTACGTTCAAAGTACGGTAGAGTCGCAAAAAACTGTAAAAATCCCTTTATATTTACATATAGCTCCCTCAATATTTACCCGAGATTGCAGTGTAAAACACCGTTAGAAAGGTGTTACTTTTCACTTTCCAACGACGTAAAATTTTTTGTAGAATGCATATTTAAAGACATAGAATTATTTTACAAAAAAAACGGTTTTTTCGCATTTCAGTAGTTTTTTGACTGTTGCACCGTAATTTAATTTATGTAGTCATTTTTAATTCTAATCATAATTTTTATTTAAAGATTGGAAACAGTAAAAATATGTAAGTTTTGATTATAAAATTAAGTTGTATGGTATAACTTTCTTGCACATAAAAAAAAATAATTTAAAACAATTGTTATTACTTCGAACGGCAGTCCGTGCTATAGTGACAAAAGCAGCATGAAGGGTGCGAAAGCGACAGCAATAATAACATACAGGAAAAAGAGTTAAGAACATACATATATACCAAAAGATAATTTTAAGCTAACAAAAGTGCATACTAAGACTTGGAAACTCAACTGGCTCGTTAGATAAGCAGATAAAGTGGGAGGCGCAAATTTAAATGATTTCAAAAGATGGGGCCCTTGGAGCCTTTTTTAAATTTTTTACAGTTCATATCAACCAGTTTGTACAACCACTCGTTCAAAAGATAATTAAATTTGAAATTTACAGTCGACTTCCGAAAATAAGATGAAAATGAAGTTTGTCAGTTTGTATCAAAGCGTTATAATAGCTTAAATTATGTGAATGTGGACTTATTCCCTATAAAGAAACTTTGGCTCTACGACTTTTTAGCGGAAAATTGCTTAAACCCGCTTAAATTGACACCCCAACAGTTACCAAACTACTAAAGCTACAGATATGGTTTATATATCGTTGGAAAGGTATTTTGAAACTTTCTTTTTTAAATTATTTATATGTTAAAATAGTATTAGTGCTACAAAATTGGATATCAGGAATTTCGGTCATGGAAATGTTTTCGACAAGAAGTTTTTTTTATAAGCTACAGCGCTCGCTTAGCTTGTGAGAGGTACGGGGATAAATGCCCTGCATCTCTAAAAGATACTTTTATATTGATTTGAACGAAAACTTTTCAATTGCAATTACACTACAATATGTAGATAGCAGCTGATATAGCTGCCATAGTAACCATTGATCAAAAACATAGAATAATATTTAGAGATATCTCAACCAAACTCACAGAATTGTCTCTTTTGTCTTATATGTATAGCCTGGTTGAAATCGGTCAACTAAGTCATATAGGAACGATTTGTAAAATGAACAGTTAGTCGAAGATTTATTGTAGCATCATCAAGCTCTCGGCTTGCCTAACGACGTGCAAATACGTATTGGGCTATTGGAGTGCCTGGGCACAAGGTATCCTACAGTCGAGCACCTTCCCGCGAACGAATCGAGATTAATTTGCAAACATGGCTGTGATGATTATAATCCTAAAACCAGCCCGGTGTCCGCCATGTGGCTCAATGGTCTAGGGGTATGATTCTCGCTTTGGGTGCGAGAGGTCCCGGGTTCAAATCCCGGTTTAGCCCACTGTATGTATTTTTGATGTATTTTTCCATTTTTATCTGTATTATTTTATTGTTTCCAAAACCAAACCGAACCGATTTTGTGTGGTTCGGTTCATGATTCGTTTGCAGTCTTGATTTAAGCGAAAGAAAACTTGATTTGTACTCACCCACACACTATCATCTTAGTATGACAAAGAGGAGAACAATGAATTGTTAAGATAATAAGTAGCTCTGCTATTGTGCCCAATAACAAGATAGTCACGCATTTGACTTATTGATTAACCGTTATTCATGGCCGAGGCATTTAAATTAATAAACGTTGCTAATGTCGGAGCAGAGTCACATCAGCAATAACAACAACAACCAGTTACTTCCACTTATGCACCTATATACATATTTATGTGAGAGCATGTATGTACAATGTAGATACACCAGCAATAACAACCACAACAGTAATAATAACAATAACAATAACAACTTTGTTCCTGGGCAATAAAAAATCCCAAGTATCGCACAAAATAAGAGCAATAATATTTAATAAATGTGCACACATACACATACAAGCACGAGCATACTACAATATGTTTTTATTTTGGTGGTTGAATGCGAAAAACCATAAATAAATATACACACACACACGGACATACAGAAAGGCGCATAAAAAGATTAAAACGTGTTGGCATCTCCATCTCCCTGTATAGGTAGGCAGGATTTCTGTATACGCGCGTATGTGTGTGTGTATGTATGCCATGCCTTTTTGGTTGAATGCTTGAGCAAGGCGGGCAGGCGGCAAGGCGGACAGCAGCCAACTTCGCCATCCCTTGCAGGGCTGGGCGCCCATTCCAACCCGGCGAGCGCCCCGACATCATTCTTCATGGCATTTCGGTGAAAAAGAATGCTTTTGATCTTCACAAGCGAATGATTTTTAATATGACTTTTTGCTGATGATGTTGACGCGGGGTGGGGGACGCTGTTGTTGCTTTTAACTTTTAAATATGTTAACTATACATAAATGCGCACCACACAAATACATACAAGCACGGACATGAAGTAGTCGGACAGTCAATCAGTTCATTTCACTGCAGGTGACGCACAAAATATGCATCGTTTCACGTTTTCTTCATTGCAATATATACTTATTAAGCTTAATTAAAAGCCAATGTAATGCAGTTTACAGCAGCTGCCCACAAGCGAACTCAACTCACACACACACACACTCACACAGATGCCAATCACAGCGCCTAAAATTAGGCTAGCTCAAAGCGCCTCATTTGCGCCTCGAGGCATTGAATGGGCTTATTTGGATGCTTGGGTGGTTGGCTGCTTGAATGGCTGGGCGGTTGGGTGCTTGGGTGGTTGGCGTCACCGCACAGGCATAATGATGGTAATTTGTTGGTTTGCCCAAAAGAGCAAACGGCATGCTTGGAATTTCAATTAATTTCCATAATTTCCAACGCTTTATGAACGAACAAAAGCAAAGCAAACGCGTCGCGATTACGAGGGTGTTTTTTGTTGAGCCGACAAGAAGCCCGAGACCGAGCCCGAACTCTCGTCCGACCCGGATACACAAAGCTGCTCCCTAAGTGTCTCTGTGTTTCTATTTGTATCTCTGTGTGCTCACATTCCTTAAAGATAAGTTCAAAAGGTAAGTGACTATTTTGTAAATTATATCTAACAGGTGGAAAAATACAAAACCAAATAAATATTATGAAATAATAAATTCTTTAACAGTAATTGAAAATTAATTGCTTTATTTATAATTATATTGTATTTAACAATTTGCCAGTTTTTAGTGAGCAACAAATTTTTGTAACTCACGCTGTCAACACTGCGGACGACAGTCCGCTCTTGTGACGAAAGCATCACGGAGGCTGCGAAAGGCGACTAGCAATATATACAGGAAGAATGGAAAATTTGTTATGACTCTCCAGTCAGGTCGAGTTACACTAGCCAGAAAAACTATGCGTACAACCTTTTTTTTACTTTAACAGCTATTGTAAGTCAAGTCTTCATAGTAAAAAACAAGGGGGCTCCGCCCCCTGCTCGCTTTGCTCGCCTACCCCCGGCTCGCTTCGCTCGCGAGGAGGTGCGGCTACAGTCGAGTTTGCTCGACTGTAAGATACCCTGTGCCAGTTTCCAAAAAATAAACTATTGGTTATAATAGAATTAGTAATATGTATAAAAGCATATAAAACATAAATAAATACATATTATATAGTAATCCAATTTTAACCAAATCTGGTCAAAATGTTTGGAACCATCCCATATGCATATTCTGTCAGTTTGGTTAAGATATCTCAAACAACAAAAAAGTTTTTCATACAAAGACTTGATTTTCGACTCATCGTTCCTATGGCAGCTATATGCTATAGTGATCCGATTTCAAACAAATTTGATCAGAATGTATGGAGCCTTCCCATATGCATATTCTGTCAGTTTGGTTAAGATATCTCAAACAACAAAAAAGTTTTTCATACAAAGAGTTGATTTTCGACTCATCGTTCCTATGGCAGCTATATGATATAGTGTTCCGATTTCAAACAAATTTGATCAGAATGTTTGGAACCATCCCATATGCATATTCTGTCAGTTTGGTTAAAATATCTGAAACATCAAAAAAGTTTTTCATACTAAGACTTGATTTTCGACTCATCGTTCCTATGGCAGCTATATGATATAGTGATCCGATTTCAAAAAAATTTGATCAGAATGTTTGGAGCCATCCCATATGCATATTCTGTCAGTTTGGTTAAGATATCTCAAACAACAAAAAAGTTTTTCATACAAAGACTTGATTTTCGACTCATCGTTCCTATGGCAGCAATATGATATAGTGATCCGATTTTAAACAAATTTGATCAGAATGTTTGGAACTATCCCATATGCATATTCTGTCAGTTTGGTTAAGATATCTGAAACAACAAAAAAGTTTTTCATACTAAGCCTTGATTTTCGTCTGATCGTTCCTATGGCAGCTATATGATATAGTGGTCCGATCCAAATTTAAAAACAAACTTGATCTGCGTCCGGTATCCAGCAACCTACATACCAAATTTGAAGTCTCTAGCTATTATAGTCTCTGAGATCGACGCGTTCAAACAGACGGACGGACAGACGGACGGACAGACGGACAGACGGACAGACAGACGGACATGGCTCAATCGACTCGGCTGTTGATGCTGATCAAGAATATATATACTTTATGGGGTCGGAGATGCTTCCTTCTGCCTGTTACATACATCACACAAATCTAATATACCCCTTTGACCATTTTCAATGGGCACAGGGTATAAAAATATTTGGAAAGGTCGTTTAAATTCCGTTTGAATGATGCAAAAATTGCCTAAACCCATTAAGTACCCATTGAAAAATTCGAGCTTTTGTGAACGTCTACTTTTCCATTCCTTATCCTCGATTTTTTACAAAAAAATATTTTGATAAAAAAAAGTCTTGAAACAATTCTAAGAGTGACTGCAAGAAAAAAATTTTATTTAAAGCCATTTTTCCAAACGAAAAGTGGATTTTTAGCAATTTTCAAAAAATCATTAAAAATATGTATCAGCAAAAAGATTTTTAAGAATTTTTTTTGCAGTCACTCTTAGAATTGTTTCAAGACTTTTTTTAACCAATTTTTTTTTTTTTAAATCGACCTTTAGACAAAGTTGTAATGTCAAAAGAATAATAATTTCCAAAATCTCTGATATAGACATCTAGCTTCTTTCTAAATCCACCTTTTTGTAAATGCCTTAAAGCTGTTTTGTTGTCAATGTTAAGCTTTTGGGCGATGCTACACTGATAAAAAAAGGATATAAAATCAAGACTTTGGTCTCAGAACTAAGAACATTGGTCTAAAAATGAGTCGAGAACATGAAAATCTTGAAGTAAGGAAACACATCTTGATTCTAAAAACATTTTAATTAAGACCAAGTTCTTATTTGTAAGACCATAAATTCTTATATTTTCAAGACCACAAATCTTATTATAAGAATAAAACTTATTTTTTTTTAAGATTATGTGTTTTAATTTTAAGACCAAAAGTTTTGAATACTTAAGACAAAAAATCTCAAATTAAGATTAAGCTTCTTAACAATTTAAGAAGCATGAAGTAAGTTTTAGTTAACTTGAGGTCTAGTAATGTCGATATGACACTGAAAACAAACAAAAACAATACACAAAACACTTGCAGTCAAGAGTGCACTTGTGTCAAGAGATGCCAATCTCTATTATCAGTACCTTTGTGCTGACTTGACCAGCGATCCAAGCCTAATGTCATCTTTGAGAAGCCAAAACCAGTTGTGAATTATAGGTCTCAAGAAGTGAAAAATTTTTAAGATTTTTGTTATCTTTTTAAGAGAAAAAGATCTAAGATCTAAGATTTTTTTTCTTATATTAAGAACTAACGCTTTTTCAGAATAATATTCTTAGTTTTAGTAATTTGGTCTTAAAATTGTCTTATATTAAGAATACAATATTTAAATTTGAGAATTTAATTATTATATAATATTAAGAATTTACGAAATTCAAGATTAACATTCTTAGTTTTAGTAATTTAATCTTAAAATATTCTTATTTCAAGAACAAAATATTTAAGATGAATGTTCTTGATTTTAGAAAGTGGTCTTTTTTTTCAGTGTACGGCTGCTGGCATGCCGGTCTGCTTCCGGGGCATCTCTAACGTCGAAATTTCCAGAGCGAAACCTTCGAAACCAAAATTGCACATTATTTGCCGAGGCAGTATCGGGACCATAAAAATCGTTCACAATTTCATCTTTCGTCTTTATCAAAAAGAGTTAGGAAAACTTAGCGAATTTTTTCTTTATTAGTCTCCATGCTTAACAAAACTTATCTCTCGATAGAATCTACCTATCAAAAAATGAACTGCGTGTACTTTATAGGGGAATTCAACCTTTCCAAAAAGTCAGTAAATCAGTGTGACCAATAGTTTACAAACTAAAGCAGACCAAAGTTGACACACTTAAAATTAATGGATTACTTTTTCCCTAACCTCATATATTTAGTACCTCAAACGAAACGTTTTAATTTTAAGGAACTGAAGCCGTATTTTTTTACTGTCTAAAATTAATTATTCGCTTTGGTGTTTATTCTTTATTATTTGAAAAAGACTTAAATTTTATGGAAACACTAATTTGTATATAAACAATTTTTCATTTCAAATTTACAACTTACTTTGTTTTGGTTAAAATCATATATTCCAATAAATCAAAGTAATTTTAATATTATCTTTTGTTGTAACTATCGCTTAGAAATTTACAGAGTATTATATGCCAGTATAGAGGGTACCTCAAACCTGATATGTTATCATTAATCAAACATTTGCAGATGCTACTATAAAAAAGTAATGTTCTACAAAGGCACTACAAAATTTTAATTAAATATGCCACGCAATATGCAATTAAAAACTCAGTTATTAGTGAGTAAAAACCAAATATATTTCTAATTACACTGGTCATCAGTTGCAGCGGCAACAACTTTGCGAATCGGAAATTTGGTAATTTGGCTAAAATTAATTTTTCACTTGCAGTACTTTGGCCAATTGGCCTAGGTACCAAAAACTCATTTCGCCAATGGCCGCATTTGCAAATTGGAGTGGTCGCGGCCACTAACAACAATAACACCACCAACAACAATAGCACTGGTTATAGCAACAATAACAGTTGCTGCATTGGCCAAAACACGATTTAATTAAAAAGTCAAAAGGGGGACAGAGTAGCTGCTTTGTATCGCATTGGCCATGTTTGAATTTTGGCGAATTGAGAAATTTCTAAATTGCGCTCATTATGATGGTTTTGATTTTTGAGTGTCAGATGAGATACTAATTAATTTTTAGACTAGGTATTTATTGAAAAATGCGGACATAAAACACAGACGAAAAGCTTTGGCAGCCATAAAATGTTTATCGTAATTGGCAAGGGAAAATAACGGAAATAAAATCGGATTTAACGGCATTTATTTCGGCTGTACGAGTATGCCTTCTCTAAAAAGCCATAAAAAGCATTCTATAAAAATTCATCCAAAGAGAAAAAACAATAACAACACGAAAAATAAAGAAAAAGCAGCAACATTATAAACAACATTATTAAAAACATGCCGCAAATGTTTTGCTGCGCTTAAATTTTTGAGTCCATTTTGTTGCCAGCATAAAGTGGGTGGTGGGTCGAGTGGGTGGTGGGTCGAGTGGGTGGTGGGTCGAGTGGGTGGATGCTGGGTTGTGTATGGTGTGTGGTGGTGGATGTGCATTGCTGGCTCTTTACTAACGACATTATGATGTTCAGTTTGGCAAATGAATATTGCTGCCTCGCTTGCTCTATGACAAGCTAATAAAATTAAGCGCTATCAGGAGTAAGAGTAAGAGAGAGAAAAAAGGGGATTTTATGTACACTTGTGTGTGTGTGTTATCGTTCTGGCAACGTCTATTAACATTGTACATATGTGCGCGTGTGTACTGTGTGGCATACAACAACACAGTGCAGCTCAATAATAATAAAAATATTTTCATTAAATGAGGAGTCTTCTTTGAAGCATAAGGAGTGTGGTAAGCGGCAAGTTACATATATGCACTTGCATCCTGTCGAGAACAGGATACTCTAATAAAATCCTTTCAACAATTTTTAAAAAATGTTTCCAAGATTTTAAAAGTGTTCTCGAAATTTTCATTTTTTTATTATAAGAATTTCGTAAATTTTACCGACAAACAATATGCTCAAATAAGTAGGCAACATTTTTTTGAGCTCCTAATGAAACCCGCAATGCAACCCTGTACCCTGTTATAACGCCAATTTAATTTATTTACACTCTCTCTGTTCTCTCCGCGGGCTCTATTTCCTATTTGCGTAATAATTCATAATGAAAAAACTTTTCAGGCATGCAAAAAGTTTGTTTTGACTTTTTTTTTCGTTTTTTTTTCATGTATTTAATATGTTTATTTTTATTTGAAAATAAATAAATATAATGCCTGCGGCAGCAGCAACAAGAACAACCACATTATCATCATTATGATGAGCAGCCTCCGCGTCCGCATCCGTCTCTGCCTCAATCTCTGTTTCCGCAAACGGCGAAGTTTATCAAAAGGCCAAGCAACAATGGCGATGACGACGACGGCGACTGCGGCTGCGACGCCTTCTCGCTCCAACAGGCGGCATACAGATACACGGACACATGCGCAGAAGCTATCACACACACACACATACTTGGGTCACTTGTAACTTGTGGAATTTTTTACCCTTAACTCGCTTATCGCATGCAATGCAAAAAATATTCAAATTGTGGTAAATAAACAAAATTGGAGATAATAACATAACATAACATATACATACATATGCATGTATAAATCTATATACCATTTATTGCACACACACACACGCACATAAGCATTGAGCATTGCTCGTATATGTATTTATGTATGATGCTCTCGTGTCTATATGTATTCTCTCGCTCTCGCTGCAGTCGAAATTTTTCTCTCTCCCTCACTGGGTGCCAAGCGTCTGCCCAATTCTTGTGGGTACATTAGCACTAATGATGATTGAAACGACAAACGTGTCGCCTCGAACTCATTCTCATCCGCATACTCGCCATCAGCATCAACATCAGCATCGGCCCCAGTCTCCTCTTCAGTCACATTCTCAGTCTCGAGAGAGCCGAAAAGACGAGACACGAACGCCTCTTTCGGCTCGGTAAATTCCTGACTTTGATTTAAAATTTGTATCTCGTTTCGAATTTAAAGTTCATCGTTGGGTGAGATGGGAAAACACATGCTCCACTACGTCTACGTCTCACCAGGCACTTGGTATTCGATTTTTCTTTTGGTGCCGTTTTCCTTTTTGCATTGATTCACTTTGATGGGCGCTAATTGGGGTTTCTCTCGTGATAATGATCGTTGGTATTTCGAGTAGTTTATCAAGTGGTAAATTTAAGACGACGAGTCGAAAAAGTTAAAAATGAAATTGAATGAATACAAAATACAATGTAATAAAAATGGAACTAAATCTGCTGTTAGTAAATTTCTTTATATTTATAAATCAAATAATTCATTTAGATTCTACAATCTGTAGGGAGAGATTTCCAGACTGGGTTAAATTTATTACAAAAAAATGATTTTTTTTAATAGTTTCCCTTGTTAAGAACCTAACTAAAGATAACAATTAAATATATTTCTTCTATCTTAAAATCAAGCTAAAAAATATAGATTGTAAATTAATGAAATAGAATTTGTTCCGAATCCCTCTAATAAAAATGTTAATATCTCGTTTATATAAATATATTTAATAGCTATACGAGTCCAGCTGCTGGTCCTTACATTTAGTAATTTTCTTGGCATATTGCTTAATTAATTATGGACTCCAACTGCTGCTTTCTTTTCGTATTTCGCCCTCCACAAAATACTATAAATAACGCCATATTGTTTTTTCTTCTCGTTCTCAAGGCACCGCCCTCTTCCCCACCCACTTACCCACCCAGCCACCAGCCAATTATCCATTTATTTAATAATTTCAATAACTTTTCATACACTCGCGTCTGCGGCACAAATGAGCACAACCCAACCAAGCAGAGCTTTAGGGTGAGGCAGGGGCAAGGGTGAGGGACAGGGAGTGAGTGTACGCTGCGATAGGTGGGCGGTCTGTTGGGTGGGTGGTTGCGTTTTTATGTAACTGCTGGTGGTTGCTCCTGACAATCTGAATGATGATGATGTTACGCAGCAGCAAACTTCTGCTGCTGCTGCTGTCGCTGCTGTGTAAATCCCGGAAAAAAGGAAGCAGAAGCATGACGAGAACCGCATCCCATAAGAGCATGAGAAAAATCACAACGCCAACTCATACACACACACACACACACTTGCACACACGCATACAGGCACCCAAGCAGAGGCAGAGCTGCGCTGCTGTCGTCGACGTTTGATTGTTGCTGCTGCTGCAGATATTGTAAAAATTTTACTGCCAGCAACTTTTGAATTCAGTTGAGTTTGCAACACGTTCACGTTCACATGCAGCCAGAAACCAGGCTCAGATTTTCCGATTGCCCGTTTTTCCGACTTTAATTGCAATTCTCGAAACGCGCGCAATTGTAGGCAACAGTTCATTCTCCGTCGGCTAATTCCGGACTATGAATTCTAATTTATCGTGCTTAAGTGATAAACTGAAATGAAAAACGCAATTTGTTTGCTATATGTAGTCTTTTAAGCGGCAAAAATAATTGAAGGAGTTCCACTATTTCTGGATTATACCCTCGCATGTCTTTATAAGGAAATTTAAAAAATATTTTGTGGAATTTAAAAGGTTTGTATATTAAATTCGACAAAACATATTCAATTTTTTTGGAAGCTCTAACAACAAGCTTGTCAAATATACGATATTCTTTCTATTTATTGTCGTAATACCGACGGCATTTTTTCACGCCATTGAAAAGAGGGTTACTCAAGTAGACAGGTTATAAATTACAATATTTTTGGTAATTTTTTCTTGTTTAAAATACTTTGCCAATTTTAGATTTAGATTAAGATTAAGCAAAAATTTCCAAAAATATTATAGTTTCAAGAAGAAAAACATGGTAACAAGGTTAATCTAACGCTTCACTTTTCTGAATGATCTTCATAAAACAAAGCTTTCCACGGACTATAGAGCTAAAAGATGTTACAACTCTTCAATACAAATTGTGGAAAAAAATCTGGGCAAATATTTAGATTCTGGCGAAAGCTGTTCTGCTCCTGGTTTTCTAAATTATATCCTAATGGATTAAACAAACACACAAGACGCCAAACCTCAAAATTGTTCGGTTTGGATTGATGAGTCAAATAATGGGTCCATTACCCATGGGTAGGGATGGCACGATTAATCATATGATGCACAATAATCGATTATTTTTCTTCCATTGGCGATTTAATTGTATCATAAAATGTGTTGCGATTAATTGAAACACTAATCGATTTTTCGATCAAATAATCGCGTCGTTGCCAAAATTTTCTCAGGAATACACACATGAAGATTTTATTCCAAAAAAATAGAAGCAAAAATATATTTGAAAATTTTTTTTTGCAGTCAAATTGCAGTCAAAAAGTTAAATTTGAAATTTTCGAAGGGTACTTGATAGGTTAAAGAAGGTTTTGTGTCATTCAAACGGAATTTAAATGACCTTTTCACTGATGGAAATATGTTAACGATAACAGCTCAAATTAGCCTTAAATGTCAAAATTTGACCTGCATACTTTAAGCTGTGAGCCACTGTATTTATATTTTTTGGGCATTTTATTATTGTTCTTAATTTTTTTTGCTATACAATGGCATTGCATTACACAATATTTTAAAAAACTATAGCAAAAATTAATCATTTGATTAATCGATTATTTTCATTTTTCGTCGATTAATTGCAATTAATAATCGCGTAGCTTAAATTAATCATATGATTCAATAATCGATTAATAAATTTTTTTGCCATCCCTACCCATGGGTAATTAGGTTCGAAAGAACTTACTTTACAAACCCTTTAAAGTATTTTGTGCGAATGCTGAATCATTTCATACCAAATTTTTTGTTCATTATGATTTTTTTATGGAATTTTGTAAGCCCAAAATATAGAATTTAATGAATTCATATCATTTTAGAGAATCGATTAATGTAAAAACGATTTTTGTTTAATATTATATTGAATCAGTCTAAAATAGTTTAAAAATTATAATAATTAAGTCATAGATGGAACAATATTAAAAGCATTAAACTTATAGAAATATAACTTTTTTCGAAACTAACCTCTTTTTAATAAAGGGATTCGGTTTGGGTTTGGGTTCCAAAGTACATAATACTAAAGGTTCAGCTCATGATCAAATTTGAAGGACTCAGAAGACAAATTAGTTCTGTGAATATCGGATAGAATCTTTAAGATTTCCTAGAAAGAAATATTCAAATTGGATTTCCAAACCGAAGCAATTTTAGTGTATATTCTTAAATAAAAACTTATAGTTTAGCTTAGACTCTGAAGAGAGAAGAATAAACTTGGATTGGAAATAAAATAAGCAAATTGAGTTACATAGTTTGAAGAGTTTCAATGTGATTCAACAACTAACTCATTTAGCAGCTTAGTTGTTATTACTTGCGATAGAATGCCAACAACAGTTACTTGTAAGTTATCTTAATGAAGCTAATTTATTTGAAGCCAACCACACACAACTTGGTCGCATTTATAGTACATGCAACAACTTCAATATGTGTTTGCATGTAAATTGTTTTTACATACACATGATATATTTGTGTATGGCAATGTGTGGCTATCAAATGGATATTTTACGCACCTGGTCAACAACAAGGCAGAGGAAACAACAATGGGACAGCAAACTGTGACAAAGTCTCAATTAGGCTATCAAATTGCCAGTGACAACGACAGCAGCAACAAAGCAGGACAGCAATAAGAGTCAGAGAGAAGAGAGAGTGAGATTGAGACAGATTGGAATTGAGAGAGGAAAGCGTTGCAATTAAGTGCATAAATGAATGCACTCACTGTGCAAGTGAATGAGTGTGTGAATGTCTCAATGTGGGGACCACTCTGCGGTCATTTGCATTTGTGTCTCAACCTGTTGTTGGTCTTGGCCACCGTTCAACATGGCAGGGTCAATTGTTTGGCCAAGCCACACGTATATCTGTATATAGACTCTTGGCTCATTTTAGCTGGTATTCCCCCTCCCACTGAGCCCTACTCCTTACTCTGAGATCGCCTTAAGAGGTCTCAGATTACACGCGTTCCCGCTACGGCTGGTCAAGTGCCACTTAATTGTGGGCATAATCAGAGAGCCACACAATGGCCATTGCAGTCGTTGACACCTGAGCAGCAGAGACAATTAAACAATTCGCTTGCATTTTTCAGACGACCAGCAGCAAGTGAGACACAGTCGGAGCGAGAATCGTGCTAAATACTAAGCATGTTGCAGAATCCATCCAAATATCACGCAAATCCTTTGTCACACTTTCTCGCATTGCATAACACACAAGCCAACGGCGTGGCACATGCACACGGACAAGGACATGCACACGGCCACGGACACGGACATGGGCATGGACATGGACATGGACAGTTGCAACCGCATCATTCACTGCCCACGGCGGCGTTGGCTGCTGCTGCGGCGGCGGCTGCAGTGACAGCAGCGGGTCAAAGTTCATACCAAATGGAACAGCAACAGCAGCAACTTCCTATTGGCCTCCCATTACCGCCCACTGAGGCACAGTCCCAGTCACAGACACAGTCACAGTCACTGTCGCACCACCAGCACAGGGAGCAACTGGCGACTGCGACGTCGCACGCGCAGCTCATTGAGGCGGCCGCGGCGCATTCCTCCCTCGATGTGGGCAAATCGTTTACAATAGCCGCCATTTTGGGTCTCCAACAGCAGAGCAAGGAGTATAATAATGCCATTAACTTGTCTCTCAATGGCGGCAGCTCAGCTCTGGCTGCGAGCCGAGATGTTGCTGCTGTTGCAGACGTCGTTGACAACGACAACAACAACAGCAAGTGCTTCAACAACAATAACATAAACAACAACAGCAACAGCAACAACAACAGCAGCAACAGCAACTATGGCAATAACAATGGTCAAAGTGTAAATAACTTCAATTGTGATAACAACGGCAGTCGTTACCTGCCCACTGTGCAACATTCGCATCCGCATTCGCATTCCCATCAGCGGGCAAACTTCGCTGCTGCTGCTGCCGTCGCCGCTGCCGCCGCAGTGGGTGGCGCACCCTCGGCCTTGCAGAGTCTGCAGCAACTGCATCAGCATCACGCACAGCAGGCGTCCCTGAGCTTTCAACGGGACAAGCTCAAGTCGGGTAAGTGAAGCCTTAAACGCACGACTGTCACCAAAACAGCATTTGAAGTACCAACATTTTAAAGAGTCTATTATTTTATCTTTTTCTCAAGAACTCCGATCAGTGCTACTAGAATATCAGAAGCAAAAAAATTAGAAAAAATCTATAAATATCTTGTTAGCTCTAGAGTTGTGTCGTTTAGTTCTGAAAAAGTTCAAATGAACGGGTCATTAAGATGAACTAAAGAACTTATTCAGTCAATCATGAACTAAATCGGTCATTTCGCAGTTGGTCAGTAATTTCTTTAAAAAAAATTTTAATTTCTTAGAGAAATACAATACATGGGGTTCCGCAAATGGATTAAATTTCTTCTTTACTTACATGTAACAATGTTTAAATTCTATATATTTTTAAGTTTTTAACAATGTGAAAGTTAACTTAAGCCCATAATTTAAAACCAATTTACTCTTTTTTCTCATTTTCAAAAAGCCAGGGTATAAGTATAACCCAAAATAATAAGAGGAAATCCGGGATCTAGTTGGCATTTGTCGTCTATTTGATTCAAAAACTTAAAACACTTCACATTTCACTAAAAGGAAACAGTCGTAGCCTATTCACATCGTTTATCGTTCATAAACAACTGACTAACTGATTAGAATGACCTATTCATCTTTCATCGTTCATGACCAACTGAATAGAAACCATCTCGTTCATAGTTCAGACCAACTGAAAAGAAACTATCTCGTTCATAGTTCATGACCAACTGAATAACTGAACTAAATGACTGATTTAGTTCACGACTGAAAAATGAACGATTGAACTTATTCAGCAAATCGAACTAAAAAGCCCAACTCTAGTTAGCTCTATAAAGCTTATAAGTCCAAAATCCCCTGCATCAAAAAAGCCACAAAATAAAAAACCTTCATAAAAAAACTTTAATTTAGTTTTTTAATACCCTGGTTTTGCCTGATACATCCTGAACAAATTTGGTCGCCTATATCATATAACTGCCATGGAAACTATTGGTTTATTGTTAAGGATTAGATTGAAAGTTATTTATGTTTCCAAAAATTACTGAACTAAACTCGCAGATGAATTTACCGAATTATCCTCAAATCGGTGGACTCCAAGGGCGGCGGCAGGGGAAAGGGTATGCTCCCTCCACCCCCTTATTGAAAAGCTGCCGACGCTCTTGGTGCACTGTGTGATATATGTAGTTGTCATTGAAACAGTGAAAAATTAAATTAAAGGTTAGCAAGGGCATCCAATCTTCAGTGTGCCCAATGCACAGTGGTTCCTCCCATAGGCCAAAAATAAAAAGTCTAAGTTAAAATTTTGAATTTAAATGTATCAACACTTTTTATAATTGGTCTAGCTATTAAACTGTATTCTTGTTTTTGTTTTGTTCTAACTGTCCTCTTCAAGAATATCATCGAAAGAGACAGCATGATATTATTTTGGTGAGCAACTTGCTAGTAGAGCAGTCAGTAAAAAAAATTAAAAAGAATTTAAAAGAAAGTTATTGTGCGATGGAAGGGATTAATATTATAAATAAAGGTAATAACTATAAATTTTATGTGCTTTCTGCTGTGTTTTGTGTAAATCGGTATTGTGTTAAGCACGTCATTTTGGACGTTCTGTGTTTGTCTTTGCTGTGTTTCGTTAGAGTTGACTGGAAAAAAAAAATTTTCAAAAATCTCTTCGCTAGTATTTTTTATAATTTTTTGAAAATTGCTAAAAATGACTGTTTTAACCCATTTTGCCTACTTTTCATACAAAAAGTGGCCTATTGGCAATTTTCAAAAAATTATAAAAAATACTAGCGAAGAGATTTTTGAAAATTTTTCAGTCACTCTTACAATTTAAAGAATTTTTTTGCAAAAATCGAGGAAAAAAGTCAAAACCGTAGACTTTTACAAAAATTCAAAATTTTCAATGGGTTAATGGGTTAAGAAAAGCTTTGTATCATTCAAATGGAATTTAAATGACCTTTCCATTGATGCCAAACTTAACATAAAGTAAGTTCAAATTACGCGAAGATTTAACTTTAGTTTTGTCAAAATACTTTATCCAACGACTGTTAGACTTGATTTTCGACTGATCATTCATAATGATATGATATAGTTATTCGATTTCAACCAAATTTGGTCGGGATGCATGGGACCATCCCGTATGCATGTTCTGTAAGTTTGGTTCAGATATCTCAAACAACAAAAATGTTTTTCAACAAAAGCTCGATTTTCGACTGATCGTTCCTATGTCAACTATAAGATATAGTGGTCCAAATTTAACCAAATTTAGTCAGGCTGTATGGGACCATCCCATATGCGTATTCTGTCCGTTTGGTACAGATGTCTCGAGCAACAAAAAAGTTTTTCATTCAAACACTTGATTTCAGACCGATCGTTCATATGACAGCTATATGATATGGTGGTCCGATCCGGATGATTTTTATACATCATCTTACTATAAATTTATAAGCCTCTACCTCAACTAGAAGTATTTTTGGCCGCCCTCCCCATACAATAGGAACCAGTGTGCAATAGCTGCATTTTTACGTTTAAATACTAGAGTTGAAGTTTTTAGTTTTACCCCGCAACAATTTCAGACTACGAAAAAAAATCATTAAATAGTTATTTTATTTAACCAAAAAATTTTTGTTTATGTACTATACTCGTATGTATTGTATCAATAGCCAAATAATACGTTATTTGCTTAGTGATTGAATAAGCATTAGAGTGGATC